>SCLD01112616.1:0-60607 GCA_004367895.1 Oikopleura longicauda
ATAACGGTCATTTTGGTATAAATAACGGTCATTTTGGCTCGAAAACGATCATTTTTGTACATAACGGTCATTTTGGTTTAATAACGGTCATTTTGGAAAACCACAACGCTCATTTTGGTGATCAATAACGGTCATTTTGGTTCATAACGAACATTTTGGTACAATAACGGTCATTTTGGTCAAAAATAATGGTCATTTTGGTCATAAAATATCTCGATTAACGGTCACTTTGGGTTGTCCAAAATGACCGTTACTTGAACTACGAGAAATAACGGTCATTTTGGTCTAAATAACGGTCATTTTGGTATGAATAACGGTCATTTTGGTATAAATAACGGTCATTTTCACCTTTTGGGCTAAAATGAAAACCGTTCTTACGGCGTCATGTGATGATTTCTGTAAAAACGTTCCCTCGCGAAATCAAGATCATCAGTTCTAGTATTTTTCTCTGTCACTGGGGAGTTAAATCCATTTTTTGAACAATTCCCAACTTTTGGAGACTTGAACAAGCCAAGGCGTTCAATTTGAGCCAAACGGCTATTTCAGAGGTGCTTAGAGCTGAAAAAAATTACGTAATTACGACAAAAATTACGACAAAAATCATAAATTTACGACGAAAAATAGGTACCACTGTGTCACGAAGAGCATGAATCCAGATTATATTTGTATGGTCATTTGATAATTTTCAAGCTTTTCATCAGGCCTTCTCGTTATAGCCTACTTAAATGTTCCTCGAAATTCCATAGTTCTTTTTGAAGTGTATTATTCTGAAATCTCAATTAACTTGTTCAACGATTTGTTAAATGTATCTCGATTTAAGTATGCTGTGTGAGAGAGTCGTAAAATGAGAACGTTATAATGGCGGGTAATATTGTGGAGAGCTTTATTCTACCTCCTTAGAAAATTACATTTCTGATACAGCGTGAGTACAAACTTTAAAAATCAAATATTTAGTTTGGACTCACTCATCAAGCATTAAAAAGTTGCATGACCACGAGTTCCGAAATGAAAATAAAAAAGTCAAGTAATCACGAAATGATACACAGCTTTGGGAAGTTCATTCATACCAAATAAGTTCTAGCCTGGAACACGGCGATAATATCTGTGAAAATGACAGGAAATATAACATAAAGTGGCACTTTGCAGTCTCGATAGAAAGATATAAAGAATTATTAAGACACTTTGATTATCTAAAATAAATAAAAAAATACTTCTTAATTCAAAATGAGCCGCTTGATAGCACATAAAATTGTCTGACGAAATGAAAAGACGGGGTCGGTTTTTTTCTCTATGTGACATTTAGGCGAAACAACTTTTGTCAATCCAAGAAATCAGGTTCTCGCTGGCAGTCCTCAGCTGTGCTGAAAAATCTCTGAGCTAAGAAATCTAAAATAATTATCGTAACAAAAACACAGAAGACTCGCGGTTAACCTTGAAAAACTTCATTGTGGCTACTGCTACACGTTGTAGCCTACACCCGACCGTGAAATACATATTAAATCGATGAATGTTCCCACTACACTGTATTTCGAAATACTATTAATACAGTAACGTCTATACTGTATATGATATTACAATATGAACGGAATAAAATACTTGATAACATTGTACACATGTAAAGTGCGCTGGTACTACCTTATTCTAAAGCATATCTTCGTTGAGATGAATCTCTGAATATTTTTTAACGATATGATTCTGCTTTAGCGATGATAAAATAAATAGAGTAGGCAGCCCTCCTCTTAGGCACAAATTTATGATCACAAAAGAGTTGGTTTCTACAGTCTGAGCTTTAATAAAACAATCAAGTCCTCAATCTACTCTGCATTGTCTTCAACTCAAAGCGTGATATAGCGCCCTCTTATGTTTAAAATATAAAAAATATGAGGCTCGAATTGGAAGGTATTTATGAAGGATAGATGTATGATTTAGCAGCTTGAGTTTTGAAAATATTCTTTTCGAATTCATATCCATATGTTGTTACATTTGACTCAGCTGGAAACAGATTTTCGAGAAATAAATTGAGCATTTCCACATGGCGTATTCTATCTTCCGTTTCGGATACTAAAAATATGAGTAGAAATAAGGTCATCTTCTCTGAACTTGCGCCCTCTATATTGTTTATTCGGAGAGTCGTTCTCCTCTTTGTGAGCAGAATATGACATTATTTCCAGTCATATATCATATATGATATATGTTAAACTCTTTATAAGATTCCATTGGGTATGTTTACCCTTCCTGAGAATCAAACTCAACAACACTTACAGTCGATTCGGTCACACAATATTTTAATAGGGTAGAATTTATTGCATATTACACTTGGTACGGACTCGTCTTGGTCAAGATTATGCTGAACGGAGAAAAACGTTGGCGTAGAGTAAGAGCTACGTGATGTAACATTGTCGAGTATCAAAAGTTGTAATCAAAATCATTAAAATGACAACTCACGAGAGTTAGACACTAATAATATCTTTGAAGGAAGTTCAATGGCACGTCATTATTTATAACAAATAACATAAATTATGTATTAAATGCAAACTCACGATTGTATGGCCTTTGAATGGGATCTTCTGGGAGTGGTTTCCAAGCAGCTTTCATACTAACGAAAGGTGCAAGAGCTGAATCATTCAAGCAGAATATCGATTGGGCTTTCTTAACAAATTCTTCAGATCCCTCCAATGGTTCGATCACATTATATTTCTTAAAAACTGCAGCACTCATTGCATCTCTTTCGTTGGATTAAAAAGTGAATAATTGAAAAATTATTTTTACTTCTGATCCGAGTTTAGACCATAAGGTGGAGCTAACACATTTTCTACACCACGATCTCTTTAACCATACCTATTTTGAAAGAAGGTTAGCAAATGAGTATAAACGACTGTGAAAAAACTTCCAGCAATCAACAAATTTCGGCTTCGACTATTTCGTGGATCCATCCAAATTTTGAGTTCCCGATTGACCGGCATAACATTCACGGGTCGAAATTCTAATTTTCCGCTGGATTTGACATTCGTGGATTTAAAATTCCGTTGCCATGTATTTGTGGGTGACAAAATACTCTAACAAATATTTTCAAACTAAAAAGTCCGATCAACTTTTAATTATTTGTTCTAACTATGGTTATTAACAACCATTTTTGATAAAATTTTCCTGAATTTTATACAATGGTATTTTTAAAAGACCCTTTAGTTGAGTTCCGAAACTGATTGTACTGTTGAAATTAAGACTATTTTCAACTTTAACAAATGCAGCTAATCCAGCCGCGAGTCCTAATCCAGGTGCCACACTTAAATTCATAAAAGTCGATTCATTTTCGGTATAAACGATCGGATAAAGGTACCCTGCCACACAACACGATGCCATTAAACTGGATTTTAATAAGGTGTTCAACGCACCACGGATAACTTTGAGAAGGATTCAGTTTGCTGGGTTTAGGTATGAAGACTTCTATACCGGTTGAAAATAACCAAAATTCAGCTTTTGAAACCAAACCAAATTTTCTCTCACTCGAAGAGCTTCTTTTTGTTGTTGCCTCTTGCTATAATGCTTCACGTGTTTATTCTGTTCGGCAAAATGTTTATATTGATCTTTAGAATATAAAAATCCGTTCCAATATAAACTGGTGCCAACAATTGTACCGATTTTTACCCAGATGCTAACATCGAGCCCGGAGAAGTCACATGGATAATCATAAACTGGTGGTCGATTTACACTTTCTTGCGGAAATAAAATTCGTATCAGTTTGTTAGTGCCAGTAAATTTATTGTGATCAAGGGCAGGCAAATCATCTTTCCATTTTCCATCTTTGAATTCGTCAAAATTATCAGAAATTATTGCCTTTTCACGGTTCAATACGTTGATTAAACCGACTTATTATCAGTCAGACTTCTTACAATAAATTTATGAACTAGCCTTAAATATCTTCTGCCTATAGGTTTCATTTCCACTGTTGCTCAATTTCTTATCACGCTGATTTTTGTATTCTTTGGCAAGTTCTGTCGGTAATAGTGATATTAACCTATCACTGACATTTTTCGATAATTCTCCAAAATCGAGAAGTGGTTTGTTTAGCATATCATACATTTGACCACAAGATCTTAACCAGGATTCATCCAATACCTCCGAGCGGTTTTGATGTTCATATTGTTTGACAATTTGTTGCACATGATAACGAACATATGCGCATGGAGATTTATCGTAACCATAAATCTCATCAAATATTTTATGAATATGTATTCTCTCTTGAGGAATCTCTTTTTGGTTATATTCTGCCACGACTCAAAACAGACAAAGTTTTGCCAATCTAACCTAACTGAGCTCTTTGATTAACTGTTAAATAAGACAAACGCAATGGTGAAATAAGTGATATATCTTTCTTCAATGGATACAATTCTCTTCGTTTTTCCTGCCCATCCTTCCAAACGTACGACATCCTTCAAATAATTCACTCTAAATTTCATGCAGGCATAATCTTGAGATTGACTAATTTGCTTAAAAAAATGCCGTTGTAAAATTTTGTCAATTTTATTTTGAATAAGGAATTAACAGAAATAGAGTTTATATGAGAGGTTTGAATATTTTCTTTTTCTTTCTTGGCTTATTTTTTGCTTTTCTTTTATTTCCCGCACTCATTAAGTGTGCCATTGGGTCAGAATTTGGTTCGGATTTGAGTTTAGAATCGGATTCACATTCAGTTGTGGATTCTTGTGGCCCAAGATCACTTTCACTAAAACAAAAATAAAATGAGAGGCATATGATTTGAAAATAACCTCAGTGAATCAGAATCTTTTGGACTCGCTTCATCCGAATTCTGTTTTTCGTCCGTATCTTTGTCTCCCTTATCTTCCCCGACGTCTCCCTCTTCATCAGACGAATGTAGTTCGTCTTTCAGCTCAATATCATCTGTAAAATTACTTTCAAAGCCACCATAGAATTTCTTCTTTCGGCATTCTCCAAGTTTTTCATTCTTTTTTGCCTTCTTTGATCCCTCTCTAGCTTCTTTTGACCCTTCCAATATTGCTTCAACACTTGTTGTATTCCAGAAACGGATTTCACTGCTTCCTGTTCCCACTGAAACCATGCATTAGCACAGAGTTTGAATATAAAATTGTTATTTTGTGAAATTCATTACACATTTTACATCGGTCACCATTTCACAACACATCACATTTTCAAGCCTATGTTATAATTCTACATAAAACATAAATACTTACCAGAGAGTGCAAGCTCTTCATTAAATACATCTAGACATTCGATTGGAACGTTCTTCTGATGTTGTCCGAGAATTCCCATAATTCTATTTGGCTGAATATTAACTGGCCTGATATTGCCTTTAAAATCGCCAGTCAATACAACTTTTTCATTGAGTTTACAACAAACCAAATCGCCTTTATCATGACCTGGAAATATATCACTCGGATGACCAAATTCTCCCCAATTATAAACATGAAGAGCACCATCGGCACAGCTAACAATCGCTTTCTTTTCATTTTTGATAGCCGTTACACTGCATAAATCAGCTCCCATTGATTCTGATTCATGAAGAAACATTTTCCTCTTTCAAAGGGTTGGAAAAGATTCTTATGTGGAAATTAACTTTAGATTAAACACATTTTCAAAATATCCACCAGAACCAGTCTCTCGTTAGTTTCTATTCAAACCCATACTCTTACAGTTATAAGCGCATAATGTTCCATCGGCACTTGCTGCAACCAAATATTTTCCATTCGAATCAATATAAATATCGTTTATTGTATCTTCACACCTCCCATCATCAATTAATAATTCATCCACTGGATTTTTCTTTCTTATATCAAACAAACGAACAACTCCGCCTTCATCTCCAGTTGCAATCACGAATTCATTACAGGAATCGATGCAGTATGGGGATTGCCTAGTATTGAAATGATCCAGTTAGAGCGTTTAAGACAAGGGTGTAACTTACTCGAATGACTCGGTAATAGACAAAACCGCTTTTCCTGTCTCAACATCGGATACGAGCAGCTGCTTATCGTTTCCAATAGTGAAAAGTTTATCCCCCGTTCTTGAAAAATTGACTCCTCGAATTGAATCATCGTGGGCTTTACCTTTCAATTTCAATTCTGTTGTTGGAACTTCACTTTCATTATCAAAACTCCAAGCTTAAAAAATCAATTAGTTGACTTGCCGGGGCTCCTGAGCGAACCTTGTATCACTCCATCAAAATCGCCCGCAACAAATATTTTATTTGTTGGATGAAATTTTGCTGAATTGACCGGTGTTGATATTTTTATTGGGCGTGGAGCTTTTGTATCAAATACAGTGTCTTCAATTTCTCCATCAGAATCTTCATCGGTCGACCAATCAGAATTGTCAGAATGGGACATTCTAGAAGAAGACGTTGATTAATCTTAGCATAAGGACAGTTTATTGTTGCAAAAAAGTGGAATAAGAGAGTTGGCAGGAAAGAATACTTTGCGTCTAGTCTGAAGCGAAATCTTCGTCTTATTCGAGGGATTTATATGGTCCTCCTGGTTATACGAAAACAATAACTTTTGTTGAATGAAATTGAGAAGTTATCCCGTTCCTGATTCGTCTTCTGGTTCTGAAGCCTCGGCTTCGGATTCTTCCGAAGACGACTGAAGTTTCTTTTTTTTAGCAGAAGATTTTTTCAGTCTCAGCTTAAATTTTTTCTTTGATTTTCCTTTGGGCCTAAAAATAATGTTCCAAAAAAAATCAAACGTTGAAATATTACGTTTTCTCAGTTTCGTCGTCTGTTTCGGATTTCTTATTTTTCGTTTTGGATTTTTTCGAGTCAGCTTTTACTGATGATTTCGTTTTTGGTTTTGATTTTTTTGATGATTTTAATCCGAGAAGTTCTAATTCATTTTCATCTTCGCTCGCAAAATCTTCTGCGACATCCAAATCCGCATCGGGATGATTCCCCTCAGCGGCAGAAATCACTTTTCGTGCCTTACCTTGGAGCGCTGTAAATTTCCTGCGATTTTTATGAATCTAAATATTAATTTGATAATACTCAATTCGATAAAAAAATCACCTTTTTGAGATATTTTCGCCGCTCATCATGTGGCTTAGAATCATCTTGGATTGCCTTTTCTAGATTTTCTATTAATTTCATGATTCCCTTTTCAATATCTTCCTCGTCTGTTGAATACAATTCTGATTCTTCTTTTACTTCACTATCGGGTGTTTCACTCTAGAAACAAAATTATTGATTTCAGATAGTTCATTAATAGTTCACCTTTTCACCGGTCTTAACCGATTCCATTTTTTTAGCTTTCTGTTTCTCAAATTTTTCCAATTTTCTTTTTTCACTATTAAGTTGCTTTTCTTCGAGATATTTATCATGCAATTTAACACTTTCATTGGTTTAATATGGGAAAAAATCACGAAAATTTCAATGATATTTTGTCAGACCAATCCTATCGTAAATTTTCTGGGCGCGATCTCTTGGTTCTTTGAATTTCTCCGGACAGCAAATGTAACATTTCCATTTACTTCCACCTTCAATTTCTGTGATTGCAGTTCGACCCAGATTCCGTAAAATGCATTGTTTACAAAAGGATTCGATGCAATAGTCGCAGCCATATAACGATCCTCCTTCACCACACAATCGGCAATACATGTAATAACCATCTTCATCTTTTGTAAATTCACCTCCAAAAAAATGGATAAGTTCAAAAAAAAAGGGTTTGGGTCTACCTTGATTATAAAACTTAAAACATTCCGAGCATTGAATAGTTTTTAGAATAGGATGTCTATACCAAACATTAAACGGATTCACTTGGGCAGGGCAAGAAGAGCATTTTATTTCTTCGCGATGAAGCCATGACCAAGGATGCTCAACATCGCTGAACGCAGCCATCTTTATTTCCTTTCGAATATCTTAAATTATTTTGATAAAATGGATCAAGACAATACAGTGAGTGAGTATTACGTAACAATTTCACTGTAACTGTAGGTGCAAGTTCAGCGGCGGATGCAACTGGAATGAGAATCATATGATAGGCACAGTAAAATTGGCAAAATTGCTTGTATTTCATTCAGACTTAGTGCAGGAAGAGGAAGAGGTTGAAGAGATTTGATTTTTGCATGCTACGAAAACTCTAGTACAGTTTTTTGTTCACAAATTCCATCACTTGACTCACGAACCATACAAAATATTCGACAAAAATCACAGTGATATTATCGTGAATGAAAATAACTATAGAAGAATTCTAATTTGAAGAAAAGAACACTTGAATTCAATGTTGAAGAATTAAAGAAAAAAGGATTCGGTTCATTGATTAGCCATTTTTTCCAAGATCGCGACAATTTGATCAAATTTTGGACGTTTTAGTGGATCTTCTTTCATGCAAATTGAAATCATTTTTGCCATATGCGGTGAAATACCTAAATATATCAATACTTAAGACTTAAAAGTAAAGTATCAATATTCAACCGACGCTTCTGCATACATACCAGTTGGAACTAGCACCCTCAAACTTTCTGTGGCAATTTTAAGACCACATTGCATTGGGGAGAGGTCGCTAAATGGAATTTCTCGGGTAACCATTTCCCAAAGTACGACTGCAAAACTCCACATATCAGCAGCTTTTCGGTTCACTTCAGCAAATGGTTTCGGGTTAGATGCATCTGGTGCTAATACTTCCGGTGCCATCCATGCGGGTTCGTATACCTAGACATAATTGAGATCCCATATAAAATGTAATATATTACCTTATGATTTCCTAAAACGGAAAAGTGCGAATCACATAAGTTGAGTCTGGCCCTCTGGTCTTCGTCAATAACCACGTGCCGTGGGTTGAGATTAAATCTGGGTGCTTGATGTCTTGGTAGCTCATGCAAAAATTTCATTCCTCTCGCTATATCAACAGCGAAATTTAAAATCGCGGCATGATCGACGACTGTTAAATGCGATTTGTACTAGTTCGGTTATGTCCGGGCTCCTGGAGTTTGTTGTCCGGTATATCCGGCCAGGAAAGGGAAGTCGCGTGACCAGAATAACGATTGCAGGAAATAAATCATGCCGAGTATGTCCGATTGACATATGTTGGTTAATTAAAAACGTTCAATTTTTAATTAATTGGATCGCAGCGGGTCATTTTGGACAAATCTAGTTATTTTTTATGGAGCTAGGATAAATCACATTCCTGGAATGCCACGACCTTCGTGTAAAACAGCAAATAATGATCCTAGGGGCATGTACTGGGCAACCACAGCCAATGTTGCTGCCTTAATCAAATTTTACTTACTATAAATACCAATTATTCCGAACTGAAATTTATCGTACAACATAAAAACATATCGTCTGAATAAGACTAAGATATTCGTCAACATAGTGACGGGTCGTACATGACGGATTATTCCATTTAGGAAATGACATTTCCGAAAACAGAAACTACGCGAACCAATGTACAAAATTATCGTTTGAAATTGTTACACAAATGTTAAAGTCTGTATGCTTGGCAAATCCACGCTTGAATTGGCTCTCAAGCTCAGAATGTTTATCAAATGAACTGAGAATTAATTTGAGGCCCAATCTTAAGAAAATAGGAAATCTTGTATGCGAATAAAAATTGGAGTTTTTTGTATGGTATTATGCACAGTTTTCACGGGCGGATCTATAAGCGAGGACCTTACTACGATTTGATCACTAACAAAAATAAAAAAGGATTCTGAAATGGATTCTTTTGAAAGCAGGATTTATGACAGTGTGTGAATGGCCCTTTAGGAAATCATTGAATAGAACGGATATCTTGGAGCTACTTCAAACGGAGAGGTCAAATTCAATCGTCCCTAAGGTGTTTTATGCTCTCGAGTCTCGACTTAAAAGTAATCCAAACTGACAAAAATCGTCCATAAAAACGAGGGTTAGTGTCAAAAAGAATGTTTAGCGCCCCATAAATGTAAAATTAGTGAACATGACGGCGTGAACCCTCTGGCGACAGAGCGCGGTCCATTACCGTCTCTCATCGGATGTCGTTTTTTCTCACATATTCCGAGGCTTTATAAACAACTCAAAACACGTCAAAAATAAATAAAAATCCAAAATTTTATATTTACAGAGAATTCAAAAAAATATGGATCATATTTGCATCGAATCATTAAAAGATTACATTCGAAAGATTTCAACAGCATCAGTGGCAAATGGTTTGGGTTGGGGACACTTACATTTGATACTAAACAAGTGCCAGGTTCCAACGTTTAGCCAGCTGGTCGATCAAAAAAGCCGAAGGCAAAAACAATTAAAGGATATTATTCTTCAATTACGCAGTGGAATCATCTATGACCAGGTAATCAATGAGCCCGATTTAAATGCATAACATAATATCTTTAATCAGTACATTGGCATTTGAAAACAACGGTCAATTTAACGATATTTTTTTGGGTAAAAATGACCTGATTGTCACTAATTCGGATTTCAGAGTTTGGCGGCGAGTATCCTTGAAGTGATTTATCTGATATCATGCCAGGAAGCGGCAACAACGGAAGAAGATAATGCAAAACAAAGATTCCTTCTTGAACAAAGAATCCATTTGGCAAAATCTAATGCATCTTACACCAATGGAAATCCTACACAAAATTTTCTGGGCAACCATTCTAATTTAAACTCGTCCGATTATGAATCCGATTTGAACACTTCAACTGAGAGCGAAATCTCTTAAAGGGAAACATTTGTTAATTTCTCAAAACTGTTTACGTTTAAACTGCTACATTGTAAATATGACTATTTAAAATAAAACAAAATGAAGATATTTCACTTTGCTTTGTCGCTTAGCAGTATTATCGCCGACGATTTGAGACAAGGTAACTAAAAAGAGGTTGATTCACAGTATATTTTAACAGCTTATCTCGTTTGGTTTTACGGTTTACCTATTGGAAAAAAATCATTTGTTATAAACCTATAAAATGTCCCAAATATTATAACATTTTTAAGATGCTAAAACTGAGCAGAGAAAAGTATCCGAATTTGTTCAAAACCAAATCTACGGAGAGGGTAATTTACACTGAATGCCACTTGGCTGTCTCAGATATTTTGTGCTTATTTAGATAATCGGTGAACTCATTGCAGATCATGGGGTTTTAAAAACTTTTTAGGCATGCAAATCAAGCATTCAATTTTCCGATCTATAATTTATTTAGGCATTGAGGTTTTATCGAAGTCTTTATTTGGATTCCTGCTTCGTTAAGCAGCGAGACAAAAACGGATTTTTGATGTTCCTGAGAGTTCCGGACTACGTATTACATATCATATGGATATCATTTTAAATTCAGGAGATGATTACAAAAACTGCTCGACAAGATGCTTAGGTCGATGTCTCCATATTTGGATAATATTAATTCCAGCTATGTATATCTCATATGTACATATATGATCGATATGAGATATATTATATTATATGCTAATTGAATTCGATATTGCGAGAATAATATTTTCTCAATCTGGAAACAAATCCGTAAGTCGGAATCATTGTCAATCTGCCGTTTTGTCAAGGAATCGGCTCAAAAGTCGATGACAATATATGTCTACTAAAAAGTAAGCCATTTTTATCTGTATTTTTGTTTACTTTTTTACATATGTTACTTTTTAGAATTCTATGATTTACACGACTGCATGGATTCAAAGTGTCCTATCGAAAAATTAGATGAATTAGTCAAGAAGGGGTTCTCTTAGTTTAATTAAACTATGGAAAGGTAGACATTATCATTTTGAAACCCCGCTCAAGTCAAATCCAGATCAGACCGTGAAAAATTGTGCTGATCAAAGCTGGTTAAAAGCATTTAAAGAGGCCGCTCAATGTTCCGTTGAGGATATGCATACTGATGAAATGGCTCATTTAGGAATAGCTTAACTATTTGTTGCACAGTCGGTCCAAAGTTTGTCGTATTTAACGAATTGGGTAGTTAACGAAACGTTTTGCCCACGACTGTAATAATTTCAATCCCAGAACAAAAAAAAATAAGTTCAAAAGCGAGTATTCGGTGTTTTTATCAACATTTTGGATCCATTTTCAAGGATTGGATGATTTGTTTTAACGAAGACTTGAGCGAAAAAGAGAAAAATATTTTTGAAAAGTTTCATCAAATGACCAAAAATAAGAATAAAGATGAACTTTAGCCTAAAGCCTTTAGGCTAAACATTACCTCTGGTTTATTGACTGTCCCCAATGCTGGTAATATATTCTGATGTGAGAAAATTCGCGTCTTTGAATATTCATCATTGAATTCTCGAACATGACGATTACTAAAAATTGGAAGTAATTGGCGAAATTTCGAACTGAGAGCCCTCCTTACCTCAGCGATCGTGATTTTCCATTGTCTGAGATAACATTTCGTGGTAGTTTAAGAAGTTTCACAACGACTTCGGAATCGTTCCATTTACCTTTCAACAAATCATATGTTGGTCCAGATCGAAGTTTCCCACGGATATTCAGGGACTAAAATATAAATAATACCATGAAATATATCACATATGACTCATATGATATGAGTCATGATATGACGGAGATAAAATGACCGGGGGAATGAATATTGACATCTTTGGCGCCACAGTCACTTTTTTTCCGTGTAAAGAGGACGTTTTGAGGGCAATATTAATCCGCCCACTCTGATTACGTACTTTCATATCAAGATCATTGTGCTTGTCATGTAGTCTCATCGTATTTGGCTTTGTTTGACCCACGGGCCATAATTGTGTCTGGTAAGGGATTTTTTCTAGATCTTGATCCAGCTTTCCAGCTAGATCTATCAATCTTCTAGATAATTCTGGACGTGCTTTATCAATAGGCGTCTGACTATATTTATTGCAAAGAGATACAAGGGCCCCATTGTGCACTAAAATCGAATTTTAAGACGGGTATTTAAAGAGAGGTACTTGGATACGTGCTGAATCAAGAATTCATACCTAGTGCAAACTTACCTAGATACTGTGAGACTTCTGCGTGGTTATTAAAGCATGCGTAGTGCAATGGCGAGTTTCCATGCTCATTTTGAGCATTTACTTGTGCTTTATTCTTTACCAAGCTTCTTATGACACTCAGCTGTCCACACTGTGCTGCATTATGCAGCGGTGTATCATCTCCACGATTTTTAGCGCTTACACGAGCTCCTAAAATGGCATTAAACCAGGTCAGGTGAATCGAGTGTTACCTCTAGAAATAAGCAATTCAACAACTTCAATTCGTCCATTCCTCGATGCCCAATGAAGAGGTGTAAACCAATGATCATCTCCTTGATTCAAATCATTTTCTGTATTATCTAACCACTGCTTGATCTTCATCAGCTGACCATCTTTACACAATTGAAATATATCTCCGTCGATACCCATACTAAAAATAAAAATCAATGAACCAAAGCCATAATAGCAGTAAGAGCAAACAGTTGCATTGAAGTAACTTTAGTATCTCTGTGTGTAATAAGTGGAAGACCTTGTTGGGTTGTCACAAAACTAGTGAAGGATGAGTCATACAATGATTAAGTCTTTGAAAAAAACTTAAGTTTTCGAGTGATTGAACTGATAGCTGAACTGAATCAGGTGTTACAAAGGTCAGGGATGTGACATCTCGGATGTCTTATAAGCATGGCTATTAGGAATTATCTTATGCAGGAGAATGCATGCAGCGCTAATTTCAAAGTCTTAATAGGCATTTTGAAAAGGCAAGTAAAAGTCAATATTGCACTGATTTGAAAGAAACTAAAAAGCTCCCATCATCTGGCCGCCGCTGTGAAACTAAAATATAAATCGGTCATCCTGTCGTATTGAAGGGTACAACCATATACCGGTTACGGAATGGTCATTTTAATATATTAACGCATGCTTACGCATTATATCATATAAATTATATGATATAATTTATATCATATTAACTTGCATATTAGATTTATATCGGTCTTGCATTGGGATTTTAGTAGTAAATGGAAAAATTGTCCGGAAGCATTGTGGTGCATCAGGGAATGAAGAGGTTAGAATCAGTAATAATAATCGACAAGCTTCGATCGATCGATTTTATCCCATTTTTGATTATTTATCAATTTGTAAACTCGAAATGTATGATTTTCGAGAACTTTTGTGAAATATTTTTCGAAACTTGGATTGTTGGATTCGCGAATTGCATGACAGAATCTCTCAGGTAATCCGGTCTAGAAAAACAAAATCATTCATTGTGTTGACATAGGATTGAAAATACCTTTTTAGTAGTTCTGTCGGACTCGAGATGATCATTTGCTAAATCAAGAAGATCTGGCGTTGCACAATTATCTTCTTTCCTTCCTCCTTGATAACAAATTGAATTTTCAACAAGAATATGAGTTGTTCCATATTTCCCTAATCGCTCAAGAACTTCTTCTGGGGTTCTCATTGCATACATTTGATAAACATCAAAAGTAGTCTCCCGTAGAAGTTTATCTTCATAATGAGGATGATTTGTTAATGCACGCCAAGAACTTTTACCGAACTTTGAAATTTCAAACTTATTTTAAGGTTAGTCTATAGTATAGTCTATAGTATTAGTCTATAGACTCTATACCGTATGACATTCTTTTAGATTGACTATCAGGACCATAAAATTTTATACAAAATTCCGGTCGAACAAGTTCTCTTTCTAAGAAAAAATATATAGGGTATAGAGTCTTTACTACCCTTAATTAAACCCTCAAGATAAATTGGGACTAAATTGATATTAAGCTCGTTCCTTAGTCTGACACCAGCGTTAAGTTGCATACTACCAGAGAAAACAGTGTCTTTTGGCTGTTTTGCTGCCCATTCCATTAGCTCTACGGTATCCGGATCATAAAATTCGGATTCTTTTGCAATATTTGTTTGATAGGTTTGATATGTATTCGAATAAGTTAATAAAAGCCCAACGAAAATAATAGAAAAACGAACAGATCCAAGATTTAATCGTTTCCAAGGTCCAGGAAGAGCGACACAAGCGGCCAAGATAGCGGCATGGGGTGTCCACAAATATTTCATACGTAATGTTGATAAAGCCAATGTGAAAAATACAAAGCTGAAAGACATAACGTAAGTATCACGTAATTGTGTTGTCATAATCAGTTCTAGATAAGTCTATTTGTCCTGTTCAGAACATTGATGCAATCTGGCTGCCAGTTTTAAAATCTAAATGTGAAACTATCATGGATTCTGCCACGGAAATATGATTTTAAATATATTTATGGTGACCACAGTTACAGCATTTGAATTCAGTTGACTATGACGTCAAAAAAATAAATTGAATTAACAGTCAGACGACAATTATTTTCAATTTTTGAGCTTTGATCCAGGTTGGAAAATCCTTTTGTGAATGAGTCATCACGTCCTGAAACATGGGGCCATACATGTACTGGTCTTATTCAACAAAATTTAACCTCAGGCGAGAATATATTCACTCTCGTAAACCTATTCCTCAAGTGTAATAAAAAAATATTCATTTTGATAAAATATTTTCAAATCTTTGAAAAGAAATGCGAGAAAAAAAATACATTGTTGTTGATGGTAAAGAAAAACAATCTGAATCAAATGATAGCCTTGTTGAGAATCAATCAATTGACAATGAACCGAAAGGATTTAGGTAAAAATCAAATAAGAGACACAATATGGCTTAAAAAAACAATTAAATTCCACGATTGTACTAGTAATGTATTGATCAGTCGGTTGATTCAAAATTTTTTCCACTACTGGATACTCGTAATTATGAATTTTAGAAAATATTTATCAACTCGCAATTTGTTAATTTCCACGTGTCTGCTGACGATAGGTGGACTGATATACGTTTTATGGATAACCACAAGGATTGTAGTTTATAACAATATAAATCTAATTTAAGGGTACTTCAGACCCAAGTCATTTTATTTTTGAACTGAATCTAGGAAAGAGTCGGATCCGACATACAACGACTCTGAAATGGAACGCTGAGTTTTTAGTTCGACCCAGAATCGATTGAAGATAGCGTCATTCTATTTCAGAGTCGTTCTACGTCGGATCCGAATCTTTCCGCCATTGATTTTGAAAATAAAATGGCTTTGGTCTGGACCCTTAAGTACCATTCATTCAAAAGTATTCACTAAAAAATTATGACGAAAGATATTACAATTTATGCCATCGCCCAGAAAGTATAAATAGTACCCTCTGCTTAGGAAAGCCATTACCGAGTATGACCCCATTAAGGAACGGTCAACATAACTGATAAACGGTTTCACTATCATGAACCACTGCCTGACCCTTATAAAAGACGAAATATGACGAATGGAGAAACTTACGAATGAATTATATTGTAGCCTAATTCTGGTGCTTGATTTGTTAAAATTCCAAATTGTGCCTTAAAAATCAGTTGTAAAAGACTATTATATGAAGATCAATGATTTTAAAATAAAGCCATAGTTCAATTCATTATCAGAGACTTGAAATTTTTAAGATAACTAATCAGAAATTTACCTTGCCAGTTTCAGCATCAACAGACCAAACTTGGCAGCAATTAATAAAAATCGCAACAAGACCTCCGATGACCACTAATATCCAAAGTGGTAAAAGTCCAGAACCTAAGATATTGAAATATGAATTTAAAAAACAAAATTTGATCTTGTACCTAAAAGACGTCCAAATGTATCAGATGGTAAAAATTGAAATGCTCCATTGCACAAATAAAGTTTTGCATCAAAATCATCAGTTTCGGCTATTCCAAATTTTGCTTGAAGGAACTTGAAAATGTGCTCATCTGGTTGACCTGTCAATTGACTATTGAAATTCGAATATAATTATTACTAACAAGACGTTACCCGGTTGGTTGACTACCCCCCCCCCTTTCAGAACCAAAATTTTGGCAAACCAATTTCAGTGTACAAAAGTCATTCCTTGGATTAACAATTTGATGGCATATTGAATGCCACCAGCAATCGAAATGGTTAAAATAATTTCTAATACGAGTTTAATAAATGAGGGAACAACGCCATCTTTTGGTTTCTTGATACGATAAGTGAGTGTGAACCAGGCCGCTGGAATGAAAGAAACGACCAAAGCACGAATTGTCATGTCGTTTAGAAATTGAGAAATGTAGGTCAATCCTAGAGCCAATAAAAGTCCATTGAAGCAAGTTTTGATTTTTCGAATTGGAACTAAATCTAAAGCACCAGCGCCGTATAGAGAACAAGCTTAAATGATGTTTTAAAGAGATCTCAAAATTCGATGTTTTAAAAACCTTGAAGAAGAAAAACGAATTGATTAAATTGCCAGCAAACGGCGAATAAAAATGAAGTAGTTCCAATCAAGGCAGAATATATGAAATTGTTTTGAACTTCCTTTTTCTAAATGAAAATGAATTTCTTAAGAACGAGTTGGTTACGATCAAGATTAAATTTTCATTGATTTCCTTTTTGAAAAAATAAGTAATGATAGCGTTTTGAAGCGCCCAAAAGGGGAGAGCAAATGATTCTCGCAGTGGTATCGTGAAACTAATTCGAGTCATATCAATTCCAAGTGCTGTGAAATAAACTGAAGTGAGAACACCGGGTATCCAGCTTCCGGTTAACAACCAGGCGGTGGCAAATAATGAAACGGAGTATAACATCTGAAGGTTGAATACTTTTTTGGGTTTACAACTGCGATACGTTACTTAATTTAAATAATTTAATTATGCTTATGAATTATGTTTGAAATCCATGGGAGGAGGCCCTCAACATAAAATCCATTCCTGAATAGGCGTACCAAAGAATTGGGCGAAGTTTCGGTTGAAAAACTCTATAAATGATTCCTAGAACAATTTCCTGATAAATATTGAATCTTTCCAAAATGTTAACTTCATTTGGAAACTCCGTTTTGTTATCATGAGTGAACTGGTGATATGCATCTCCCAATGTTTTTGCTAAAAACTGAATAAGTTTCCACTTGATGATCAACCAACCGGGTGACCCTTTGATCTTTGGTCTATGAATGTGTTACCTTGAATGGTTTGCTTGAAATAGGAATAATAAAGTCCCGATTCCGTTCTGAATGAAATCTCCCTCTCAACTTCTTTGATATTCGTAAACCACATTTCATTTTCATGTTGAATATAACAATACCACATGTGATGATAAGCCAATCCAAGCGCAGCGAGAACACCTATCACATTCCAGATAATATTCAACCAATCACAAACCGATATACTAGAGACTTTCGAGCTAGTAGCCTGCACTGTAGCGCCGCCACTTGCATTCTTTTTACTTTTCGCTTTCACCATGTCTTAAAAATTTCAGTATTGTTCGATTGCGAAAATGAAGTCTTTGAATTGAAAAAATAAAAAAATACAGTTTTTCTTTGGTCAGTTCGAAATTCGGTTTTGCTCTTTTATTCGAGCATAAAGTTGGCCACCAGGTGGTTCTGTGAACGCAAAAACTGTCCACGCTATCAGCAGAAGACTAAATCGAAGCCAGTAAACAACATATATCCCAGTTGGTAAAATTGATGTGGATTCGTCTTCTTCGTTGATTTGATATTTGAATTGCTCGACAAGAACATCAGCTAAAAATGTTTATGAAGAACATTGTCAGCGATGAAGCGACAATTTACAATTTGTCTTTACCTATTGCAGTGAGCAACACAGCAGTGAGTGTAAAAACATTGATCAGACTAGATGGATCCAATTTGAAAAGTCTTTTAAGGCCACCACGACCGATTGGGTCGACAAAACTTAGAGTGCCCACTCCACTGATGCATATTAATATTGATAATATAATCGCTTAAAATAATCCAGTTAGTTGGTTTTGAAAAATGTTCTGCTTTTTCAAAATATGATGAACTTACATCCAATATCAAAGACTTTATCATTTGGATCAATGGTTCCTTGTTCTTGAATATTGCCTGCAATGAAACCCGTATAAGCAGCAATGATGCC
Source organism: Oikopleura longicauda (assembly GCA_004367895.1). NCBI lineage: Eukaryota > Metazoa > Chordata > Appendicularia > Copelata > Oikopleuridae > Oikopleura > Oikopleura longicauda. The sequence continues at coordinate 18,867 of SCLD01112616.1, forward strand.
AAGAGAAAATCGGGTTATATTTCGGATGAATTTCACTAATCCAAGACCATAGCTTGAAAAACCATCATCTTCCGGCTTTTTTTCCGGTTTCGGCTCAAATGCATAAGATGGTATTAAGTCTGAACGTTTCTTTGTTTGAAACCCATTAGTTTGCTTTGAAAGGATAACAAAAAGTCTTATATTAGGATCCTCAAAAACAAGTATGTCAACATGGACTTTATCCGGGTCCTGAACGAAAACGGTTCCGGAATCAGGTTTCACAGCAGATATATTTATTGGTCGAATCTTGTCTGGTTTTAGCAAATCGGATACATTAGTCACATTGACAAAATTACCGGACATTTCAGTCAACATTTTGTTTTCTTGAATTTTCATTTGACGAATATGATCATTTAAATTTATTTGTGTTGGTCTTGTAGTTTCTATTGGTGGCGGTTCGTTCGAACTGAGTTATTAAAAATTGAAGGATTTGAAATTTGAAGATTCGAAAATGCTTATGATTTTGTACCTGGGATGATTGAGATTTGTTTCACTTTGATTTTTGATAATATTGTCATTGGGCTGCATTATTGTTTCATTGTGCGCAAAACTTTTATTTTCAAACGTCACACCTGGAATGAGAATCAAGAATAGTCAGTCAAATTGTAAGTACAATAAAACTCACCTTTCCTAGAAGACTCTTTCGTTGAAGAAATTTCGGTGGCCCTAGAAATTGAAAGTTCATTCTCAGATCGTTTCTTTTTCCGTCTTCTCTTTTTCCTGACTGGCGGAAGCTGATTTACTGATCCTTCCATACACAAGCTATCGTCATATGTAGAATTAGTCAAGCCTGGATCATTTGCTTCAAGGTTAAAAAGTTGTAAATCAATAAAACTAAAATCAAGGAAATATAAAATTATTTAGAATTAAACCCTGCCTATAGTTGCAATTTGATCAAGCATGGAGACACTTGAATTATCATTGTGTAGAGGAGGTAATTTTGATGGCGGGCCAGACATTTTTAGAAAATCTAAAGAGGACATTCAAATACTTTGAGCAAAATTAGAACTGCTTTCTTGTGTCAAGGCTTTTTGTAAAACTTTCAATTTCAGTCAAAATATTTTATCTAATCATCTGATTTGACTTCAGTTTCTTGTGGGCAACTTCACTGCCATCTTCTTGACTTCAGTGTTAGAGGAATCTTTTTGTTTTCCTGAAACAGAGTCAGAAATTCATTTGGTGAACATTTTGGCCCTTTGTTAGCGTAAACTTTTGTTGAAGATAATTTTTTAAAAATGGAACGGCTTTTATTTGTGAAACGATTGGTTCATCAATCTGTCTTTGAACTCGTTTTCGTTCTTCGTCCAGCGGCTTTGATAAATATCCGTCGTCAACACATGATTAGGGTGATATCCAAATAAACCAAAATCTGTTTTTTTGGTCATAACTTCAAAAAAATTGCTCTGGAAAATGATTTTTCAACAAAGTGCGTGGGCGGAATCAAATTTTTGACTTGAAATTCGGATTCAGAATTAAATTTCGCGTTGAAAGGTATGTGCTAGCATCAATTTCACTGCTTTCGTTTACGCCTAGCCAATTATCATTTTCATTCAAAGTTCGGGAAGTTAGATAAAGTAGGGCCCATTCTGACTCTGTCCAAATGATCCGACAAAAATAGTAAGAAGATAGAGAGCTCGCTTGGACAGGGCCACCATGGACCCCACGTTATAATTCCATGATCAACGCATATCAAACGCTGAATCCGAATTTTGATTCCGCCCACGCATTTTTTGAAATAAGCGTTTTGCAAAGTTTGCGTGGGCGAATAACGAAAAATTTTACGTCATCCAAACGGAAATTTAATTCTGAGTAATTGGATGTGTATATTGCATACGTTTGAAATATATGTGAGTCATAAACTGACATCGTATTTCAAACTTTAAATGCTGACCAGCTACCCTTAGCGGATGATTTTGGCGAATTAGGCCATATTTTCGGAATCAGGGGACAAAACTACCAGAATCACTATTTAGTTGAAAAAAATTATTTTGATAGCTTTCGGCTATCACCCTACACATGATGGAATCCTTATGTATTCTGATGGAACTTCTGTCGACGTTTTTATTGTATTCTTAAAAATTATATTAGAGATTTGGTTGTATGAACTAATAGGATTGGACAGATATGATAGGGAAACTTAGAGAGTGTAAATAGTTCTGACACTCTCAATGTTTTGACTGCCGTTTTTTAACAAACCTTGACATGGAAACGCCGTAAAGGAACGCCATTTATTTCAAAGGGACCAGTTATAAGAAGCATACCAGATGACTTCATTTGTTTCAAGAAAACAACTCTTTTTCCACGATGTTTACCAGTTAATAAAATCAAAATTGTTCCAGGGTTAATCGATAATTCTTTTCGTCCTTCTAAGCACGTTTCAATTTTTCGGCGTTTCGAATCTCTCGGCTCGGAATTATTTTCAGGATAAAACTTTCTACTCGAATTTTTGGTTTGGTTATCCAGAGCTATTTCAGCTTTTGTAGCGATTTGTCGACGTTTTATATTTGTCTTTTTAACATATTCTCGTGATTTCGTCATCTAAAGGTTGAAAGTATTATTTTGTGAAACGAACGAATATTTAACGAGAATGACAAGCAGAAGTAGACTTGAACTTGTACTATTGAATCAGCCTGAACAGCTTATGATGAAGAAAACAGGTAAAACGGAATGTTCATTTTTGTCTAGGAGCAGTTACATGACATCAGCTTGAAACTTTTCGGGATCACTTGACGAAAAATTTAAATCCATAATTTGAACAAATTCTAAAAGAAGGTTTCGCAGACCAGGAAACAAGATAACACCTTCGTGCCGATATTTATGCCATGATTCAAACATCACGAAACGTGCAGATTTACATTTTCCACGTGCGCATAGTTGACTGAAGTGCTGACGAGACGTTTGCCACGATACTTATTTCCATGTTAGAGTAGGTTGGGTCAATAAATGGTCACTTACCGATTGGATCATCTTCAGCTTGTAAAATCAAAATGTGATATTTAAGGTTTAAAATATCTTCTCCTGTATTAAGCTCAATGTGTGTCTTTTTCAAATGATAATCGATCATTTTCTCATAAAGGAATGATCCCCACATTTTTCGTAGCTTTTTACCAAGCGGATTTTCCACCATGCACTCTCTTAAGATAAGTTTTTTACTGGGAACAAATTAAATAATACAAAACTTAACAAATAATCACCTTAGCGATCCTATTGGGGATTCTAAAATGATTCCAGAAATTGATTCGAATATTGGTGATACTTCAAGTTCATCTTCAGGATTTTGATACGAAGATAATAAATGAGCAATGAGACCTGTACCGAGAGAATGAGCCCAAATAATTATTCGATCGTCTGGCCAAATTTTTTTCGTTTTCTCCACAGCTGATATTATATCGAGGTCTATACCAGATTGAGTTGGAACTCCTGACGAATCACCGAACCCAGAATAATCTGAAATAACAATTATGAACAAGAATATTATAGGTTGTGACTTACCAAAAGAGAAAACATTAAATCCGCAAAGTGATAGAATTTTTATCAATTTAACTCGATAAAGCGGCCAACCTCTATTTCCGCCACTGCCGTGAATATAAACAATTGAACCATGTGATGTCAATTCACTAGATATTGGAATTTGGGCGGACTTCTTCCACGCACGCAGTAAATTGCCCGATCGCGATTGAAATTGGACATTTTCGACTTCGGGTCCAAAATCGAAGTCGCTAGGCGTACTGAGTCTGTTATTTATCCCACGTGGAACAAGTTTGTTCATAAAAATAACAGAAGATGTGAACGAAGGATTACAAAATGAGATTGGTGGTCCAAGGCCAACCAGAAATGCTTCGATAGCCGCTCGGGTGAGCTTTCTTCCTGTTGAAATCTCTTCTCCTGATCTAACTAAACATTGAAGCGATTTCAATTCATTGCTCATCTAAAATATCTCATTTTAATATCCATTTTGAACATGTAATTCATCGAAGACGGTTTGATACGAATCAAAGGGCAGTATAAATGTTACAGAAGTTCCTTATCCTTTCTTTTGCGGTCGACTTAGTTTTTCTTTCAATTCAGTTTTTAGATCATTGAGCCTTTGTTCGATATTTTCAGCCAATGATCGTTCGGGATGTTCTTTGTGATATTTTATAAGTTCTTCGTCAAGTAGAACATCTGGTTCAAGACTTCCTCTTTTGAATTCTTTATCGTTACCGGTAACAGTTTCCATATTACACACCAGAGCTTCGAAAAATGTGTTATCTTCTTCCTCGTCGCCGACTTGGCCTAGTGGAAAGGGCCTTTTTTGTGCTTTAAATACATTTCAAAGGTGAGCACCCGGCATTAATAATGCCGCATTACAAAAATAAATTTAAAACAATCCAATAAAGACTAACAACTTTTCCACTTGGAAGTGCATCAATAGATTTAATAACAGGTCCACAGTTTGGTGGATGATCCAATGGTAAATTGTGAATATTTTGAGAATCCTTCTTTTCGCAAACTCCTTTCGCAGTGAGTGTTTGAGCATCAATTTGTCGCCCTTAAATTTTCTTATAATTTTCTATCCATACGACTCGTTTTTCGCGAAGAAACATGCAATCATTTAAACATACAGTATGTAATACAATAAACATACCCATGATTATATTATTTTCCATTTCGTAATTGAAGAATGCTATTTTTCGAAGACAAGCGTCGTGTCGCTTATCCTTAGCATATATTTTTTTTATCTTGGACCCTTTCGGCATTTCTAAAGTGTCAAAATGACATCACCTACAAAATGCCAAAACTACATCGAAACAAGAAAATGAAGGATACGGACCGTATGATTCATACGGCAGAATATTTCAAATTCATCAATAAACGCGCTAGGAGAAAATATGAACTTTTATTATATAAAAATATTTGTGTAAGAATGTTTTAAGAAAATATAAACGTCATGGCATTTTCATTTTTTGCCCTTTTTTGTCGTTGAGGTGCTTGTTGATGGCACAAAAAGTCCTTTTAGCGCCGATTTCTTTAATGCAATTTTCGGATCTGTTTGATTTCTTGTTAGACAACAGCAAAAGAATCCCGAACCAGCTTCTGACTTTGATACTCTGAGAAATTTTCCGGTATTTTTTGCAATCTCGAGGGGTAGTTCTATTGGAACATTGGACAATGAGAATCCATTTTTCTTAATTCCTTGAACAACACTTTCATTTTCTTCACTCAAATCAGATCTTGTCATATAGACTACAACAGAAGCGATGGGAAGATTTGAAACCGCACTCTGAAGGTCAATATACACCCTGCAATTTTAGAGCATGTTATCAAACCTGTAAAATCGTTGTCATGCCTTCTTGTGGTCTCATTTGGCCTTGAGCAATAGCTTCAAGTCTTTTGTCATTTTCATCAGTTCCTTTCCCTTCTACGAGCAAATATTGAATTGGATCTGAGGCCAAAGTCAAGCTACATTCCGGTTCCACTACACACACCTAAAACACATGCTAGGTCTACCTGCATATATTATACAATGAATGTATAATATCAAGCAAATTATTTTTTAAAAATTATCTGATCGAAGCAATTATTGCTATAATAAAAAATCATAATACCTTCACATGCATTAAAATTTTATCATTTGGTGCAATTGTACTCAACGGTGGAATCAATTTGAACAGATTTTCATTGATACCTTAAAATTCAAGGGTAAATTAGCTGGACCTTGAAACCTTTTGACTTTGATTTTCGTTGATGATTATTTGGAATTATCTATTTTTTCGAGAAAATATCAGCACCGGTATTCGACGTTATAGTAAAGTTGGGTGCTCCTTCCTGATGACCGTCGTCTCTGTACATTAGCACATGCGGATATCGGGCCAAATGACCATCGGGAAGATGCACCCCACTTTACCAGAAAATGACTTACCAAGATCAAGAAGCTTTTGATTTAATATTTCATGATTAACTCGTTTCGCACAAATAAGTAATTTAGGTTTTTCTACTGGAACATCTTCTTTCGAATTTGCTGAATTTGCTGAATTACCGAATAAGAATCTCTTCTGATTGGCTTCCCGTTGAAGTACAAGCCCCATTTTGTAAACTTCGTGACAGAGAGCTGGTAATGAGTTATATGTTCCTCCAGCGTGAAGTATATTAAATGCATCTTCGCCATTTGATAGTGTCAGTCCATTATTAGAATAGTTTTGAATTATTTGAGAAAGCAAAAGGGATGACGAATCACAAAGGATTATTTTATTCTGGCCAATGAGCTCGCTCGATTCTATTCGTTCGAAAGATTCAGTATCGAATGATATTAATTCATGTGTCAAGTCTTCCCCCTTTTGAAATTCAACTTTTCGAGCATCAAGCTCCAATTCGATTTGGTGTGGATTGAATTTATTTGGCCATGCAAATATTCTCGCATTAACACGATTCTTTTCGGATTTAGAAATTTCATCGGGCATTGTATCAGCTAAACTGAGGGATGATTCACGGATACGGAGTCGGGCAAGTGATGCTGCAAGTTTTACAGCGTACTAAAATGAAAATAAGTTGAAGCGTGTTTTAGCGGCCGCCTGAAACTTACCTTGTCTAGATGCCGTTCAACTTCTTCGACTTCTTCCATCCTTGGCCCCAGTGCTGCTTTCGATCTTGTTCCTCTTATAATAAATCTTCTCTGTGTTAATTCAAAAAGCATGACAACCACCAGAGAATTCAATTCATCCGGAATCGGTGCCCCATCAGAAAATCCAGAATCGATTAAAATTTCTTCTAGACGGTTCAAAAACCGGTAAGCACTGAAGGCTAAATCAAGAACGATTCGCTTATTCGATGTTGAAAGTGCGTCAAAATCTTCTTTATCTGATAAACCACGAAGGTATTTTATTGGATGTTCTTCTGTGACTTCTTCTTTGGCAGCCCAACTTGCGAATTTTTCTGCTGCCGCCAGAAATACCTGAATTGAGGAGTGGTTAAGTCATAACAGATAAAATGATAACAAACCTCGTCCGGCGGGGCATTTGGGACTATGAAGGAGGACATTGACTCCCTTTTAGTATCCGCTGACCATGAATTTTGTCTAGTTAATGTTTCCGTCATTTTATTACGTAACAATCTAAAAAACATTTCATGATAATTGTCCAATGTGTAATATAATTTTGCCAAATTAATGAGAAGAAGTTTGGCAAACGTTGTTACGGTGGAGGAACAGAGAAGAGAGAGATGATCCGTCCCCACCCTGAGTCGTCCCAACTGAGGCACTCTCTTGAAATAGAACATTCAGCGGTCGTTCTATTTCGAGTCTTTGAGAAGGGAACATGTTCCTTCATGTTATAATGACGTCATTCTTTTAACACAAGTCATTAAATGATGTCATCATTACGTTATTGGTGCAAAAGAGCAGATTATCTCTATAATTGAGGAGCAGAATGAAGAAATGAGTTTACAAACACAGTCAGTCACGTGACACAGTCTGATATAATGACGCCATCGTCTCTAATGACGTCATCGAGATCACGTGATCCCTTTTATTTCCGCATCGCGGTAATTTGAATATTTAGGATATCTGGCAGTTTAGGATGCGGAAATAAGACAAGGGCTCTAAAATAAAGATAATCTCCTTTAAGGATTATTCCCACCCTTTCGAGTGGATAACCCCCATTTACGGTACTCCCAAAAAGGAAGGAGCTGATTGGCTCAGGGGTGGTCATTAATATTTCATTAATTATTTAAAGGTAATTCACGATCTTCCAGGTAACGATATTCAAACGTAAAACCTTCTTTTCGACGTTGAGCCCATCTCTCGTAATCGAAATAAATATATGTCCCCTTAAATAAAATAAGTTCACGGTTGTTCTAGAAAAATTGTCCAGTCAGATTATGGCCAGGTAAATTGAGTTTGGAATGATTTACCTGTTCATATTCATCATTGATTGTTTTTGGTTCTTCGTGCCTTTGAAACCACATCATATACTTTGTATGGAATCTCCAACTTTGCTTTTTCAGCGTTACAGCAGCCAAGTATTGTGCTCGCGTACCCTCCATATAATAGAAAATGTAAAACAGCGTCTCTTGTGGTAATTTCATGAAGAAATCAGGCGTGTGCATGTCGCTCAGACAGGTCTTAGGGTAATAGGACGGGCAGTAGGGCGTTGGCTGACGGTATAAATAAATTCGCGGTTTCTCGCTGTCCGACAGCTGAGGCATATGTTTAAAAGCTGCTTCAACGGCATAACGATTCTGGTCTTGCTCCTGTACCTAAAATAAATCAGTTACCATCATTTGATGACAACAAGATATTAACCTGTTGTGTTGTGACTGGATTTGGACCAATCAAATCACTCAGATTACATTCTTTGGTGGGTTCTCCGATTCGTTTTTCCTTGAAAATTTACATTTTTATACAAATTAAAAGTAAATATATATTACCTTGATCAAATCAGGATCCAAGAAGCCATTTGGAGGCAGTGGATCTATTGTTGAGATTTCTAAAGCAAATATTTAAATCAAAATTAGGGTCTCTGATGTGTAAAACGTCAATAATTTTAAGTTCAAAAAGTCTTTGCATTCTTATTATATTATTTCCTCACTATTATCTTTTATTTTCATAATATCACTCTGAGTAATATATATTCGAATCTAAATGTATTCGGATGCTTTCCAGATGAGCAAGTTCGTTTCAAATTAATTTAGAATTGAGAACGCGGTATTATAATTTTATACCATTTCTTCAAAGCTGAATATTTTATTGTAGGAATTTTAAGTGACGTACCCAGTTTTGTATGTATTTATCTTTAATTTTTTATCAACTCAATCTACCGAATTTACTTTTGATCGGAATCCTGCTATCATAGCAGTACTATCCCGTAATGAGGTCATCAATTTTTCATAATGTATTTTCATTATGCTTCGATAATTCAATTATAACAACACGAATAGCAACACGAATAAACAATAATCACTAGGTAAATATTATATCATAAATAGCCAATATATTGCTCGAGATATATCAATATTGAGTTTTCAAAAATTGCAATATCAATATTGTAAATCAGATTGATTGTGTATCCCTGGCCGTAATAAAGATTTAGATTTTCCCGCTGCCATTTGTCACGATATTTGACACCGGGGAGTTAAATCTAGTATTCTGAATGAATACTTTATTCAATCATGGCATTTGTACCTTGCACGTGGGTTTGTTGAATTGGTTCGTAGGTGGATGGTGACGGAGGCTGAAGATTTGGTGGAGGTTTTATTACTTTTGGTTCGTCGACAATTGACTCGACACTACTTGGTGGCATTACAGAGGACAACAAAGGAGCACTACCAGGCTCTTCTTCCGCCTTATCACTCGGACCCCAAACACCAAGTGATGGAGAACTATTTGTTTTTCTGAAAAAAATTTATAAGATTCTTAGCCCTTGATCGGAGTTGCGAACCACGACTAATAGTGGTATTTTACTATAAAATATAGTCTATAACTTTTAGTCGATTTTCAGTGTTATATTGATTTCACCTGCTATCATTGCTGCCAACACTACCCGCGGCAGCTTTGGCAAAGTTTGGTGGTGGGTCGGTCTTTTTTGCGGAGGTTGGTGCTGGTAATCCTGGAAAACTGGACGTCGGACGCGAAACTAAACGGCGAGGCGAATCAGCGGATTCCGTTTTTATATCCGATACACCTCCTGATGACTTGTTTCTTTTTCTGAATTGATCAATCACAAAAACAAAAACGCAATTCTTTGACTGTACCTATCCGTTGTTGTTTCCTCATGACTAATTTCTTTCTCTTTTGGCGTCACCGGAGGATGTTCGATTTCATCCTTTTCGATTTCAAATGTCGACACCACCGATCCAGTATTTGTTCGACTAGATGATTTTTCAACTGACGAATAATCTTTTTCGGAATAGTTCTCAGATTTAGTTGAGCTCTTATCTTCGATTGTATCTTGCACCACGGGAGCAATACCCAACGCACCTTGCACCTCTTCTAAATTGAAATCCGAAAATAAATCCGATGGATCATCGTTTATCAGACTCTCATCTTAAATAAAAGTTATTAAAATAGCCCTTTTTTAAATGACCATACCTTCGTCATTATTTTCGACATAGTATTCAATATGGTCCCTTATATCATTGATCTTATCGGGTGTCATTTGATCATTGTCGAGCAATCTCATTAACGTTTCCAAATTGGTTATGTAATATTGGTGCCTAGTAAGTCTCTGTTCCATCTCGTCTACCGTATCTTAATAGAATATTTAGTATGTAACTTCCTATATACAGTAATATACTAATATCTAGGCGATGTTAAACTTACCCTGATCTGCTCTGGATAATTTTTTCTTTTTTCCAGAATTAACCTGATCAATAGTGGCTTCAAATTGTTCATTTTGCTGTTGAAGTTTTTCTATCGTTTCGTGAAGCCAAGTTCGACAATCGTCTTTTTCACGCTGAGCGGGGTCAACTTTCGTTGATATACCGGAGAGACCTTCCTTGCTTTTGCCCGTTTTGTATCATATTTGATAATCTGGTGTTCATTTCAACGACTCTGTTCCTATACCTGGATGGCGAATGTAACGGTTCCTGTAGGCTTTTGTTTTAGTTTCTCTCTCGATTATTTTAAATCTTTCCATTTGCCTTTCGATCAGCTGCCGATATTTCAGTAAGTTGGATTTATCTTTGACCTCATTACTCTGTTGCCAAGCCTAGCAAAATACAAAAATTAGTGACGTCATCATAATTTTAATGAATTAAAGACGCGAATTTCGAAGATGTTTTGGCCCAAACTTCAAGACGTATTTACCTTAATTTGATCTCGTTGTCTTTGAAGCTTTTTTATCACTTTTTTTAATTCTTCTTCCTTCTTCTCTTTCTGATTTTGATTTGAGCTCGATTGTAGTTTATCAAACACATCATCAAATTCTTCAACACCCTCCTGTACTTTTTTAATGCACATATCAATTTCTTTTTGAAGTTTCCGGCGGTCCGCCATATTTTACCAATTTCTTAAATTCCAAAATTTCAGCGAAAATTATAGGGTAGCTGTAAGCGATTTATGTATTGAAGAAAATCAGAAGGAAAGACGGACAGTTATGGTATTTTTCAAGGTTTAAAAACAAACGAATCGAGCATTTTTTCGCTGTTGATTATAGATGTTGAAGCAAATATAAATTGAACATTATTTCGCGATCCCCAAAACCGTAACGCTGCGATTTCAGAGTATGTTATTCCTGAAATATATTATTTTTTATAAAAGAAATGGATAACCAACCTTGAATACGTGAAAAGGTAATCCTCAAGAATACAAACCTCCAATAAAATAGACTAGAGCGATTTGAGTCTGAGCAGCGTTTCTTTTCAGGGTGGAATCTTTAGCACTTGACGCTTTGCAACTTTGAAAATTATTTCCAGTCAAATGTTTAACGATTTCTTCATTTGTAAAATTTCTTCCGAAAATTGCATTTTCAACAAGTTTGCAGCTCAGAGGAATATAAGATCCACCAAAAACATAAGCCATTGATTTAGGAATGCTAACATCTTCCTTTTCGGAAGGAATAAGTTGAAGCTTTTTACGCAGTTGCTTAATAATATTTTCACTTTTACTGTATAATTTATGCAGTAAGTAATTGATATTTTGTGATTGATTTAATTTATGTGTTAAGAATAGCCTGGTTAGAGATCGATCAAACTTTCGATGTAAAACAGACTATACCAAATTGTTTGCATCACTGTTAAACATAATAACCATAAATCTGACATTCAAAATTCGCTAGCCTGGCTACCATAAACCATTTGTGAAAATACCTTGAAACTATCTTTCTTATAAAGCATACCAAGAGTAGCAGAAGCCAGAAAATTTCTAGAATTGCTTCCAGCTTGATCTTCAATTAATAATCCAACGCGACCAAGGTTGAAAAATGTCAACAAATGTTCATAACCATACGCATGTAAAAATTTTCTCTTAAAAATTCCAATCACGTCGATGTCTCACCTTGAATAAGCTTACCTTCAAATCATTGAATTCTTTTGTCGGTATTCCTGAGTATGTTGTTGAGAGAAGGCAAAGTAACCGCAATGATGATGTCATCGAATAACGCCTGGATATGCACTCATGAATATGTTGAATGCAGTTTTGAATATCGAAACCATCGAGAAGAAGCTCTTCAATTGTCAATTGCTTTTTATTTGGTGGTTTGCCACCCAATACATCTGGTAAATTTGCTTCATTTTCAACCTCTCCCTAAAATAAAGTCTATTGTAAGAATTTTGAGCATAAAACAAGAAAAAACCTCTTTTTTCAGAATATATTCAATTGCATTGAAATGAATTTCGAGGTTTCGTCGATCAAGTTTATGTTGAGGAAGGCAGTTTACGAATTTTTTCATCTCATCTGGTTTCAAAGAATTCAAATTGATATTATCCTTTTCTTTTATTTCTTTCAGCTCCTTTGTAATCTTTTTCACTTTATAGAATTTTTTATATTGGGACGAGACGGTTGGGCTGAATCAACCGTTCGGCTTTGAATCTAGGTTCGGACTCACCTGATTTTTGTATGTGATCATCTCTTATAAGTTTATAAATTCGATCATCTGAATTCAATGTATGTTTCAAATCATTTTTCTTTTCAAATATTTCAGCTGGCATTGTTACTTGTCCACATTCAATATTGAACCAATCGTCAAGGATTCCTAGACACACCATTAGAATCGCTTACAATGTCATGTTTATCAAATTACCTGTATAGACCTGTTGTGTGAGAAGTGGTGTAATGTAATCAACCTCTCTGTCAATTAAAATCAAATGTTGTATGGAAGCTTGGCTCGGGTTCTTTTTCTTAACCAATTTAATTTGCTGGTCTGTTAAACCGGCCTGATAAAAAAGAACCCGTTCATTTGATCGGTTTATATTCATGTTTTCTTTGTTTGTCTTTTATCATGGTATTAATCAAATCATGAACTATTTTAGCTGCTTGACCTTGACCATGAACATTTCCAAATTCTCCAAACTGGTTTATGATATTTTCGATACTTTTAGCAATGATATGAATATTTGTCCAATCACGATCAAGGAATATAGACGGAAGTAAATGAGGCATTTCGAGAGAGAGAATGTCACTATCATAGGGCTCTTTAGGATCATTTTTAGAGTCAAATATTCTAATGATCGCTGATCATCTACTGAACCCCTACCTGTCAAGAGGAATAAGATCAATTGGAAGTTCGTCGAGTTCAACGAGACCTCTAACACCATGCTGTTCAAAAGTATATTCAATAATTGAAGTTTTCCGTGGGATAAGAACCACTTTTACTTTTCTTTGATACATTTTTCGAGCTTCACGCAACTTATGGTCATGGCTTATCTGCTTTATCGCGGTTATAATATTCTGCATATCAGTTCGAAGCATATATAATCTCTTTTTGATTTCACTAGACGATTTTCATATTTCGATGGAGCAAGAGAGAATAGAAAAGAGAAAATCAATCCTTATCAATATCGGATTTGATCTCAATTTGCAAAGCATCCAGTTTGTGAACTCTTTGAACTCCATTTTCTTTCAAAAACTTCATCCCGGCTATTCTATCGAGTGATGGGATGACAGTTCTATCGAGAACAAGTTCGAGAGGACCTGTAAATGTTTGCAAACATAGTTGCAAGTTGTCGCGTTGCAATTTTCGCAACTCATATAAATCTGGATAACCTTCCATTTGGAAGCCGGTCGGACGATCTCTGTCCGGACACGAATGTCTTAATAGTACATCGTCGTCATTTGTCAACAAACATAAACAATTAGACAAGGGAGAAATTGAACACTTTGAAGAACTAATCAGCGGATTTGGTATAGATCGCGGCTGAATATTGAGAAAGGAATGAAATCAAGGTTTTTTCAGTAAAGGCTTCATTTGGTGAGGATTGGCACCATTCGACACGATACGAATCGGCTCCACGCCACGAGTAGGCGTCGCATCTATTTGCGTCACTTTTTATGTTTTTTAATAATCGAAATGAGAATTGAATTCCGGCTTCATATAAAACCTTCCTTGGGGTAGAGTCAACATGATCTTCTTTCGGTACATTGGATCTCGATAAATTGGATTTCTTTCCAAATAAATAGTTTTGAGACGTTTCATATTTGTGAGGGCTTCTATCTGTTTGAATTCTTCAATTTTACAATCGTTCATCCAAAGATCTTCAATATTCGGCAGATTATCAAGTCCTTTAAAAACGAAAATGATAACGTCCTGCAGCATTAAATTGAAGCTCACCAGTGAGGGCCTTGATCGGATTCCCAGAAAGATCAACTGTTTCAAGTTCAATATTTCCGTCGAGATTTTCGATTTGCTCAATTTGATTGTGACTTATATGAAGCGATTGAAGATTTTCCAAAGCATGAAGACCATCAATTGAACGAAGTCGACACGCTTGAACATCCAATAGATTCAGCTCACTACGATATAAGTCAAATTATGAGTCGAAACAAATTATAGCCTATAAAACTTACGCTAGGTGGTCCAAATTCTCAATTTTCTCAATCTTATTTTTTCCTAAAAATATTTCGCCTAATTTTAAATTCTTGTCAAGATTCTCAATTTTTCGAATTCTATTTGCGCCCAATTCCAACATGCTCAACTCGGTCTGATTTTCGAGATTTTCAATTTTTGAGATTTTGTTTCCGGCAAAGAAAATTTTTCGTAGTTTTGTCAGTTTTTCGATATTTTGAATTTGACGGATATTGTTGTAACTTTGTATGGTTTAAATTTAATCAGTATCGATATAAGTATCACCATTTTTAAAATTAAGCCAGACCTGAGATCAAGTATTTCAAGATTCACCAAGCAGTCGATGTTTTCGATTTTCTTTAATAAATTGTCATAAAGATCAAGTTCTTAAAACAGTAATGTCACCTACCCGAAACGTGAGTTATAGAGGGGGCAGATGTAATATTTGATCAAACCTGTGAGTGTTATGAGAGAATTGACATTTTCTAATTTTTGAATCATATTATTTCGGAGACAGAGACATTCGACATTTTCAAGAACTTCCAACCCTCTAATCGTTCCGATTCTTTGATGCTCCAAGTTCACATCATAATCATCTCTTTTAATTCCGGCCCCAGTGAGTGTCCACTCTTCATTGGGACTCTCCTTTTCTTTTTTAAGGTGACTTCCTGGTCCTCCTATCGGTCCTCCGGACTGCTGCTCTTCCTCCGAGTCAGACATTCTAGAATCATTTATTTTAGATCTTTTTTACAGATAGACGTGGAATATAAAAATATCTATTTAAATATAAAAAATACAAAATTGCAGAAAACCTAGCAGAAAGATTTGTGTTGGGAACTCTACATTGATATGACCTCAGTAGATGACATGAACGTAGAGTCGCGATAAGCAGAAAAATAGTTTTTATGTCAACATCATTTTAACTTGCTTTTCTATCATGTTCTTGTTGAAGTAGATCTTTTGTTTCGTGGAATTTATTTCGTTTCGTTTTGACAAAATTTCAGCGTCGAGTTGATCTAGCTGATCGAACAGACTTTGTAGAGAAACGTCATTTTGTCTAAAAAATAAATGAGAATTTGTTGGTAGGAAAAGCAATTACTTTGCTCCTTGTTGAATTATATTTTGATTCTTGGTGAGCTCTTGGGTCCATTCTTCGAATTCATTTTCCATCGAATCCATATCTTCCTGTATAAAATCTAAAGGCCATCATCTTTAGAAAAAATATTATTTCTTTAAATCATACCCAAGACGCGGCCGATAGGTGCTGCTGTTCGGCTAATTTGTTGAATTTCGGATCTGATTTTTTCTATTCGTTTTTTGTGTTTTGTCTCTTCAGCCTCCGACATGACCGACCGTGATGATTTTTGAGAATTCTTTTCAATTTTATTTTTTGAATCAATTATGTCTTGAACAAGTGCACCATGATAATCATTTTCGTTGAGGGTAACACCGGCAGTGGTTCCGCTACCCAAATCTATCAAAATATGTCAGGTTTAAAAAAATAAGGTTTTTAAGGCTAGGGGCAACGATAGAATTTTTTGAAGCTTTTTTTGGGCCGAAATCATGCCATTCTAATTTGGTCATTACTTTTATTGTAGACCAGCTACGATCAAATGGGTTTCAATACTATACAAAACAAGACCAGCATTGTCCGTTCGAACGTCCTGATGACCGATTACGTCATGTCCGATTACGTAATCGACTATTCGATAATCGTCAAAATTGGTAAATTTCCCGTCTGATTTCCGAAAAAGGGATGAATCGTGAGATGATAAAAATGCCGACATTACATTCCCTGATGAATACTCACGGGAATCAGAAATCGTTTTGGGCCATATCCATCCCTCATTTAGTTCTAGAGAAGCTTTTTCGCTTAAAAACTGAAAATTTGAACGATTTTTTCGAATATTTTAGCTCATAAGTTTTTATTATCGCTTATTATTGCCAGTTTTGCATGTCTATTCCAGCAAACCAATACCAAGGAACAAAAGCAATGCCATGATCTCAGAACTCATCCCTTTTTTCTTAAACGACTGGGAAATTGGTCAAAATTTTGAAAAAACAAAATTTTCGTAATTATGGTGTGCTGGCTCGATGCGAACTGCTTGAATCGCTTCGCTAATTCTAGAGGGCATCATACTCGACATTTGAACACCATCAGAACCTATCTTGGCCATCCCTTTTCCCGTACGGCCAAAACAATACTCTCAAACCTAGATTTTTAAATATTACGATAAAGCCGTAAAAGGGAATAATTAAGGTAAATATGAACTTGAGAATGCTTAACGGACAATAAGTATTCTCATGGTAAAGGGATGAATTTTAGAGACATTTTTGGAAAAGTCGAAAATCTATCAAAATCAAAAACCGTAAAAGTGCTCTAGAAGTCATCCCTTCCATATAGGCATATAACAAACTACATGGTTTCTCAGACCATCCCTGATAGAAACAAACCACTAGGGGCGCTAATTAATGCATTTGAGTATGCATATGAGTCTACCCTAGGAACCATAAATGGACTTATCGTTTCCCCTGTTCTTAATACAGTATAATTTATACCTATCTGTTCGTCAAAACCAAGATCATTTTCATCTTCTTCGTCGTCATTTTCGTCGATGATAACTGAAAATTTGTTAAGTATCGACTTGAGAAATCCGAACAGCTAACCATTAGGATTGACGACAACCTGTGGAACGATCTCTTCAACAACAGGTGCCTTTACACGCTTTGCTGGCCGAGCTGAAGTCGGTCGTTCTCTCATCTTCCTAGCAGGAGTTTCTTCTTGTTCAACCGGTTGTTTTTGATCCTCTATGGAAAATGTAAAAATTGTTACATCCTAATGGTTAATAATCTATTAGTAATAGAATATTATTAATAAAAAATAATTTCATTTGTATAAACTGAAGACAGTGATCTACTGACATGAACGTCCACGACAACGTAACTGTCAATGAATCACTTTTGGATTAATGAGTTAATTAAAATGTGCATAAAAAGCATTAACAACAGATTACAAATCTACACACCGGGTACATGAGCTGTGCGACGGTCACCTTTGGCACTTGTAGGTCTCGGTGGACGACCTGATTTTTCAATTTTTCTTTGACGACGACGTTCCTCTCGTTCTGCCTCTAGAGAATTAAATGCAAGCCAATTTCAGAATAAAATTCAAACCTTTTCTTGCTTCACGTTCTTCTGGAGTTTCTTTCGATCTTTTTTCACTCTTATCTCTTTTCGACTTTCGATCAGATTCACGATTTTCTTTATCATCACTTTTCGACTTTTTATCGTTTGATCGATCTCGGTCTCTTCTGTCCGACTTCCTATCCTTTGAATTGTCTGTCCGTGGTTTACTTGATTCGCGATGACGAGATGACCCTTCTCGCTTCGAACTTGATTTTTCATCGGATTTATGTTTTTTTGGTTTTTCAGTATCATGTTTGGGTTTCTGCTCGGATTTTGATTTGCGACGTTCTTCTGAAAATAAAAATAATAAACACTTCCAGATAATGGGTGCAATGATTGGCAAAATAATGAACAAGTTGCAGCATAATTACATAACAAACCTTTTTCTTGAGAAGGTTCTTTTTCTTTTCTTATGGATTCCTCCTTCGGCTTCGATTCTTTTTCAGTCTTTTTTCCACCATTTTTTAGTTGTTCAACGGCTTCATCAGAAGATTTCTTATCTAGAATACACTTGCCAATTATTTGAAGCAATTTATTCGTATTCTCAGGTTCTTTTCCCGACACTATCGAACTGGCTTTTGAACGTTTTATAATTCAATGCTTTAGCCTAAACTTCAGGCCCTTTAGGCCTAAGCCTTTGGGTCAATCTTTACTATGTCACATAGTCTATGTGTACCTATTTTCATAAAAAATATCAATAGGGCTGGTTTTTAGAAGTTTGGTCGGAGGCGCGTTGAACCTAGCACAAAAAAAATTGAACGCTTTCCTTTGACTGAAATTTCTTTTCCGTAAACTAGTGTCGTGCAGGCTATAATTGCTTGTAGAAACTTCACTTTTTGATCCTTTTCTGTGACATTTTTAGAATCGAGCATTTCTGGAGGAAATAAATCTTTGAAAAAGCCTGTTTTCTTTATTAGCTGAGTCATGATGTCGTGAATAAATCGAAATGGGGGCCGGGATAAATTTTTCTCACTGAAATAAAATTGGAATGAAATCCACAAACGCAGGGAATTACCTCAATGTAGGACGCTGAATGACTTTCCCCAACGTATTTTGCGTTTTTTCGATATACGTCATTTCCCCCATATTCTAATCTTAAAAAAATACATTAAACAAAATAAATATTTATTGGTTGTATTACAGTCCTGAGCGGTAGGTATTGATGAGCGAGTTTATCAATAACGGATTTTGAGGAGGGCAATTCTTTGGAGCTCTAAATCAGCTGATTCGTTTAATTTTTTTAGTGTTCAAAAAAAGGTTTGAGGTAGTAGTTTTTTTACCATGACCTTTCCGCTTGAGGGCATTGCTATGAGTTGTCACGAGTTCCCTATCAGGGATGATCATGTCCATCCGGACTGCCGGACGGGAAGGGTTCAGATTTACAAATTTTCTAACCTATATGGCTATATATAAGACAGTAGTTACAGTGTTAAATAGTAAGTTATTGCGGGAAAAGGCACCCCTATGAAGGCAGAATGGAGCAATGAAGTCACACAAGTATTAATAAATTCTAATAGTTAATTAAACTAATTTATAATAATTACAAGATAAAATTAATTAATATAATTAAAAGAATTTGATTAAACAGGATCTGACACTTCTTTGACTTGATCAAATAACCCCCCGTTGGCTAAAGTTAGGTTTTCAAACTTTCATTCGACCATTCCAATTGTTTAACCAATCAGAATCGAAAGATATTTTTAAAAACCCTCCTTGATGCTCTTCATGCTCCTCGAACACATCCAGCTGTTGATCGTAACTTTGAATTGGTTGAAATTTATGCACCGATTTAAATGAACTATTACTTTTTACGGCTTGAAACATGACTCAAACATATCCCAGATATAGACATTGTTATATATTTTGTTCATTAAAAACTACTTGGTTCATACGAGTTCTCCATTTCTCTTTCGCTAAAGGGAAAAATGATTCATTCGAAGTGAGGCTGACAACTCGAACTTATTAATTGAAGTAAAAACACGGAGAGAACACTGCCTCGAATAATTACTCATGCAAGCTCGAGCGCAGAAAATGTTAAAAAAATATCTAAATTTCGGCATGTCACCCTTCCGCTTGGCAATTCATTGCCAAAAGGTATGGAACTTTTGAACCGTACTCAACAAACCCGTAATACCGAACCAAAAATGTTTTCTTCTATCGCAACGGACTTACGCGTTCGGTATGTGAATCTCCGATTCGTGAATAGGTTGATATAGCTGGGACCTTCGAAAATTTAGAATCTATTTATACTCTGGAATGCTCGAATCAGAATTGTAAGCCCTCTTTCCTCATTGATCTGCTTGGCCTTGTCGTTGTACCTTCATATAACGACGATCGAAACGCATGAACAACATGAATCTAAATACAGATAATAAATAAAATGGTTTACTAATTTCGGCATTTTATGGCGAGAAATTATTATTTTATTAGGTGTCCAAAACTATGAGCACACATTGTAACCAATGGAAAGGTCGGAAAATGAGTGACCTAAAGAATCGACCAATCGGAAGAGCAAAATGATCATAAATACAATTATCCAATCAGAATCATTGTATTTGACATAGAAATACATGCCTATGTGACCGTCGTGACTTTTAATTTGGTGTGTTCATACTCGACCAATTACATTTTTGACCATGAGTTTGATCCGATCGGGCATTGTTAATCAAAATTACCAAAAGGTCAAACTCGAGTCAATCCATGCCATATGGCCGGAAGGATAGAATCGTATTCCGATCGACTGATTTAATCAGCCAATTAAAATATAGATGCTGGGATAATATTTGTTATGTTGATGGACAATTTTGAGAAACGAGTATAATAGATATAATTGCTCGCTACCACTCGATGACGTCATCATCACAATAACGTCATTACTTGTGGACCACAAGTTGTGGTGCTTTAGAGCAAACCGAAAATTGGGTTTACCTCAGTTATAAAAAACTTTACCTCGGAAACCTGAAAAAATCTCGTTCAAAAATACTCGAAAATATTTGTTGCTGACAGATGGCGTTCATATGACGCTTGAACTTGATTAAGAATGAGAAATCAACATTTAAATGAAATTGTTATATTTTCATTCAAAAATTAGGGTTTTTAGAAAAAAACAATACACAATTATCACTGTAATACATATGTAGTACAAGTGTAGTTGTTCAATGTATTGTCATATTTTAGGTGGGAAGTGCCGAAGGAAATATTTGGATAGGCGCCCTCAATTCGATTCTAAATCATTTAGAACATATCTCGAAATCTAGAAAAAAAAAATTCAAAAATTTGTTTCGTCGCTACGTTGCGCTGTTTCCGTTTTCTTTTAAGTTCGGGCTCAACCGACTTCAAAGCTCTCATACTCAGATTGTTACTCTTTGAAAATGCCTAATCCGTCAAAATTTCGAACAATTGTTTTTCGAAAAAATAAATTTTGACCACTAGATGGCGGCCAAGTGCCGATGGTTGTAGCTGGTCCTAGTTTAGTAAGGACCAAAAGGTTTTAATGTTATTGTCATAACGTTATTGAGGGCGCATTATTACCCGTTCAGTCCCCACCTTAGTCCTATATGAATTATAAACCTTATGCGGCATAAGTTAATTTCACCGATTGACCAATCAGAGCCCATCTCACTTTTGAGAGCCTGTTTGATCCATAGTCTGATGAGATGAATCATGAAAATATGAATAAATCGGTTCGGGCCGATAAATTCAAATAGACCATGCAATCTGACCTTATCAGAGGTCGAAGTTTGATCGTATCTGACCTTTAAGAACTTAAACTGCATAGCCGCATTCGGGCAAGACTGATACTTTTACCCTGGATAAAACAACTAGTCGACAAACTCAACAGTCTTTGGTTGAAAAGGAAAATTAATTACACTGCCCTTAATTTCTAGTTTTTTTTTTGTTTAATCCTTCCTTTAGTATTTAAAGTTTTAACAATTGCTGAACCGTTTTGAAGTCTCCTGATCTCATTCAAGTTCAGTCGTCGACTAGAGGAACCCGATTTCAGACCTTGAAATGCATCCACAACATCAATCTAAAAACCCCCTTTTTGATGCAACTTAAAGAATTGGCCGAGAATAAGGAGATAGCCTATCTCAGATAGGACATAATTCGCTTTTGTCATATTTCAGTGTTTTGATTTTTCGATAACAATTCGATGACAATGACAAATGCAAACTACAAATATATTTGAAACTTTGGAACGATCCGATATTCATCATTTTATATCGATTCCTCGAAGTTCACCCGACTGATATTGTGCAATTGATCGGGGTCCGAATCTTATAATGAAGCCAAATTGATTTTCAGTTTTGGCGATGATTTATTTGATTTACGATCGAAACTAATGTCGAGATTAACTATCTATTACACAGTCTAAATAGACTATATCTCAGCTCAAGAATCCACTTTTGAACTCAAATTTTGTGTATGAGCGTGATTTTTTAAGTTTTGAAATTTCTGGAAATAAGCACCAGTGTTCGCTTTTGTTTCACAAAGGGGGAAGTTTTGCACCGAAAAAATGAGAATGAAAATTTTGATTCAAAATAGATCTTTTTTCACAATTTTAAAAAATAGGCTCATTTTTAATTCAGGTTTGATTTTAAATTATATTGGATTTGGATCCTAGCAGTCGATCAAATGAAATTAAAAAAAAAACATGAGAATTGGTCATTCTTTTTGTCGATTCACGAAGACAAAATACGAATAGTACATTTTTGTATTCTAGCTAATGAAAAAAACGTTATGAGTTTGGTCAACCCTGCCTCCGTCCTGGGACAATATTTTGAAGCCTGTGATTTTCTATCAAAAAAGCATGGTTATATTGTGCATATTTAATGCGCAAAGCATGAGCTGTCTAGAATACTTTTTTGAAATTTTATCGATTATTACCTGTTGTTGAATTCTATTGAGACCTCTGAACCATAATATTTGTCCATTATTTCCAGTTGGTTTACCACTTGGATCAAGTGTATTGTTCACATGCAACGAGGGTGGTTCACCTTCTCCAATCTAAATTTGAAAATTTAGTGAAACAGTGCCATTTTTTTTGAAATATTGAAATCTAGAGTGTCTCCACGCCCGACATTAGCCGTTTAGTTTAAAGTCTGATTTTGATTTCTTTAAACTGAATGGTTCATCGAGTAGAATTTGGTGTGATAGTGCACACTAGAAATTGCTACAAGACGGTGCACTAGAGTGGGGAGCAACAGCCAAGAATGAGCTTATGTCATTTTTGAAGTGATATAAAAACAAAGCGTGACTTAAATTAGTGATGCCTCGTACTCAGCGTGTGAAGCTAAAGTCTATTACGTAACATTTATTACGTAACAACGACGTTTGTGTCATTTATATATATATATAATAATATTTTGACATAAAAATTTGAATCATCGATATGGTCCATTTTTGTTTCGCAACCTACCGTCTCGTGTTTGAAAATAATTACGTAAATCTGCATATATTATGTATTTGAATGACTAAGATTGACGATTCTCTAACGACCGTTTGGCCATTGTTAAAAAGGTCAAATTGTACGTTGACATTTAATATAACGAAACAATAACTATTTTGCTAAAAACTAGTCCATAATGTTACATTTACTTTCAAATTCGATTTTTTAGTTGAAAAAGTTGAAATTTATTCTGTCGGCAGGGTCGTTTAGACACATGTAAGATATATTTAACAGCACCAGATGGCACCAAAGGGCACAATTTCACTTGTATGAATATCCACGTGGTCACGTGATGAGGGTAAATGACACAAAACTTATACCCATTGAAAGGCACAACATGTCATTTTTATGTTTTTGTTGGAAACAATCATCAACGTGATTCATTCACCACCTACGCCTATGGGTATGATAAGCTTGCGTAGGGTTGATGACGTGACATAATGATGATCGTCATCCAATCAAGTCACATGCACGGAATAGACACTGATAGTAAAAAACATTAAGAGATATACGCTTTTTTGCTCTCTCATGTTGAAACAGGCGCCTTAAAAGTTAATTCTAGACTTATTATTAGTAGAGCTCAGACTTGGCTGAGGATCAAACCTGGGCCAGAATCTGGGCCAGACAAAACTTCTTCCGGCAAAGGTCCGGTATTCTTGCCAAGAAACCAGGTTCAAAGATTTATTTAAAGAAAACTTACCGATAATTGTTTCGGCAGGCGTTTTGTTGGTATGAAGGCTATAACTTGGCCCCAAATTAATTCTCCTAACCCTAAGGCAACACAAATCACCCACTGGATGGCAGTAAGTGGCGCGCAGCTAAATGGTATTCCTCCAAATTGCACCAGAATCACCTAAAATATTGTATTCGAAATAATTATCTAATAAGGATGTAATAAAAAAACCTGAGTCACGGCAGTACCAAAAACAATTCCGGTAAAAACTGGATTATTGAAGAAGTTTTCAAAAACATTTCGCTCGCCATGAATTTTTCGTGCATTGATTTCGTTGAATATTTGCATCCATACGAAGGCATTAAATATTATTGTGAAATGTTGCGATGGCGGCGATCCGATAGGTTGTCCTGCTCCATTGGGAATAGGATTACCGTCACTTCCAACGAACAAGTCAGAACCTTTGAAGAGGAGGACCATTATCACTATAAGCTGAAAAATGCCGGTTACTAACATCGATTAGCTCGAAATTCAAGTTTTACCTGATAGAATGCATGAAATAAAATGTTTTTCATCATGGTTCTACTGATAAGAGCTTTTGTACTTCCATATGGCTGAATTGGATTTGTTAAAGTCAGATTCTATTTGACCCTTACTAGTTTGTATACTCACTTAACTCTTATCCAGCCATCACATCTTAGATACGATATTTAAAATGCTATTATAAAAATTCGGATAAGGGTTCAGCGAGGATTGAACAATTTGAACTGGCCTGATACCTTTCGAAGTAAAAGAGCCTCTGTTGGGTGCTCTGAAGCAAGAGCAAGCGAAGCAAATGTATCCATAATCAGATTGACCCACAACATTTGAACTGCTTTCAATGGTGAGTCCTAAAGCAATCAATATGAATAATATCGTGAATATAAAAACTTAATTTAAACATGGTATGAATCGAAAATTTCGTAATTTATCATTTGAAATAAGTATATGAAATTGACAATATTACACATATATTATATTACATAAGGATTATTGCTCCTTAAATATTAAAACTCACGTTTACAATACACGCTCCAGTAAATGCTACAATAATGGCCACTACGTTCACAGTAAGTTGAAATTGTAAAAATTTTGAGATGGAATCATAAACATTTCGCCCCCACATAACTGCTTTAACAATCGAAGTAAAATTATCATCGGTCAGAATAATATCTGAAGCTTCCTTGGCAACATCAGTACCAGCAATGCCCATGGCAAAACCAACATCGGCTTTTTTAAGAGCAGGCCCATCGTTGGTGCCATCACCAGTAACTGCCACGATTTCGCGATTTTCATAAAGTTTTGAATCCATTATTCCTTGATTAAGTTTGTTAATGACGAGGTTCCAAAGGGTCATCGACACTCAGTGAGAGGTCAAATGAGGCCATTAAGATTCAAGCAAAGATCAAACTAGAGTTCCTTTTACAAGTGTGTGTTTATCAGTTGGCGATGAGCGCGCAAGAACTCTTAGATTTGGCCAGATACGATCAAGAAGCTCCTGAGAAACATCTCCATTTGTTTTTCGAATTTTTTGATTGAATTCTTTTCCATCCAAAACCAAGAAATCAGAATTTGGATTTAGAATTCCACATTTGACTGCGATACTTCGGGCAGTGACAACATTATCACCTGTGACCATACGAACAGTTATTCCCGCTCTTTGGCACTTTGCAATTGCTTCCGGCACTGAAAATATCATTACTTATGATTAATAAGTTATGAATCATTAGATGTCGCCAGAAGCTTTGAAGTGTTCAGTTAACAGTATCCACATAATTTCGCCTTGACCATTTAGTCGACGATGATCTGTTTGTTTTGAGTTTTCAGGAACATGTGAGGTATAATACCATTAGTAAGTGACGCTTACCTTCTGGTCTAACTGGATCTTCAATCCCAACAACTCCCATTAATGTCAAATTGCCACAGACATCTCCTTCATCATCCCAATCAACAGTTTGATCTGCTGGAATATTTTTATATGCAATACCAATCGTTCGTAGAGCATCTGTACAAAGACTTATTCATTCGCTGTAAGAACATGTTTATACGTTTCAACCACTAAACCAACGCCTAAGCCCCTCTTGACTCAAGAGCCTTGAGGTTACTGAAAGCCACTTTCTGACCGTTATTTGAGGTTTTTGTAACTTTACTCCGATAAAGAGGCCGGTTTAAGGTCGAAACAAAGCTTTTTTAAGCCTTTTACTTGTGCAAAGGGTTGAATAACTTTATTTATCATATTTTCTCGATCTTTTGGCCCGAATGGTCCAACATTGCCCTCTCTATCCATCACTTTTGTGCATTTTTTCAAAATTATCTCAGAAGCACCTTTCGTGTAAATTGTAAAACCACCGTCACCATTTTTAATTACTGTTGACATGGACTTTCGTGCCGAATTGAATGTGAAAACCTATATGAATTGTAGAAATAATATCATAAAAAGTATAACTAAATAAAATATCAAAATGATCTGAAATAGCGCCCTCTATATTGTACACTCGGAGAGTTGTTCTCCTCTTTGTGAGCAGAATACGATATTTGATTCCGTTTTACTTTTCACGAAAAGAAAATCTCAAAAAACTAACCTTGAAAAATGATTCTTCTGGATTTGCTTTTCTGACTGATTCATAATCTCGGCCAATATCTTGAACAAATCCAAGTAAAGCACATTCTGTTTTGTTTCCACATTGAGTTGGTTGTCCACCTTGCTCAGTGGGAGGCATTATTATAGACGTATACGACGAGTTAATTGATATGGCGGATACTTGTTTTAGTTTTTCAGCGGTAAATTACTGTTACACCAGTGGTACCAGTCTGGGACAAAAATGTTTTGTCAAAATTCACCACCACCCACGCACGTTCTCCCTCCTCTCCGTATTGTAGATAATAACCGGTGAAATACCGAAAAACAGACCTAAAGTATCAATGAGTGTTGATGGCAGTGTTGATACGGCTGATGCTTTATTATAATTATCTCCTCCAAAGTTCGATTTGACAACTGTCATTCGATTGGTTGTCAATGTCCCAGTTTTATCCGAACATATAATTGTCGCATTACCCATTGTCTCGCATGCATCCAAGTGACGAACCAAATTGTTGTCC
Source organism: Oikopleura longicauda (assembly GCA_004367895.1). Lineage (NCBI taxonomy): Eukaryota > Metazoa > Chordata > Appendicularia > Copelata > Oikopleuridae > Oikopleura > Oikopleura longicauda. The sequence goes on from SCLD01112616.1 coordinate 45,826, forward strand.
GCCATCATCCTCTTTACTAAATGAAAAAAGTGAAGTGAGAGCCAAATGAATAGACGCTTATGAAACAGAATTTATTCGATCCGAGTGATTCTTCGATATAAGACACTTTTCAATGAAACTAGGGTCATCCGCAGTGAATTATCAATTGGTTTTTGTTAGGGCTTTCACTATGAAGGCCTACTATTTTGTGTCGTTTTAGAAAAAGTCTTGGACATCCACTTTCAACCAGGGGCCTGCATCGGTGCTCGAAAAATAATTTTGACCATAGATTTTTGAGCTGCTAGGAAATTTCTGCTCTGAGAAATGGACCTGAGCAGAATAATTTATACTGCTCAGGTAGTTTTAAAGTTAGTTGCCTGGTTATCAAAGCGAAAATCCTTATGTGTAGTCTAACCATCTATTTAATAAAATGGTAATATTAAAATAATCACTTCCATTAAGTAACCGATTTAATGGTCGGTTTACTTAATTTTCAGAGAGAAATTGATGAAAGTTTTAACTCAACTCGACAAATTAATCAAACAACTTGTCCTACGTCAAGCCACTGGACGCCATCAACACAAACTTCGACCTTAACCTCGCAGTTTTCAGATTTTGTTGTGAACTAGGAGTGGAATAGGGCCATGTGTAGTAAGTCGATGTCAGAATGACCTTCGTTGAGACTAATTTGCGTGATTTATTACCTGAAAAAGCAAGAGCAATGGTGACAGCTAGGGGTAGACCTTCGGGCACAGCAACAACTAAAACGGTAACACCAATGATAATAAACTTTAGTTCGGGTCACGTGACTGAAACCTAAACCAGAAACCTTGAGGATAAAACTGGAAATTCTAATAGAAGAAATAAAAGACCTTGACCTTGATAATGAATTTGAAATAAAGACTTCCACAATTGAATGAAGGTGGATCCACATTTTTTTCTTCAGCTTCAGAAGTTGCTTCATCTCTTAGACGCTGTAACTCTTCAGCACCAGTTCCAAACACTAAAAGACAGATAAGAAGTATAACTTAATATAATAAAATATCATATTCTGCTTACAAAGAGGCGGAAGAGGAGCACGACTCTCAGAATATACAATATAGAGGGCGCTATTTGAACGAATTACATAATAATGTATAATATTTTATTTAGTTAAACGTTTTACACACCTTTATGGTCAATACAATATTATTCACCATTGAATGTGATAAATTACTAACCGTGTATAAGAAATATAAGAATAAGAACGATAACAGTAATGAGTGATATAACAAATCCTCCATAGCCAATTTGAACCGCTAATGTGGTCAGCTTAGCTTGAAGAACTGACTTATCCATTCCACCTTTTCACAGATCGATATGGCGGAGATTTTCACAAGATTACAAAAAAATAAGTCCACGGTCTTATACTCAGTAAGTGAGGTTCTAGGGGGCTCCCGAGATACATATTCAAAATTCGGTGACCCTTCACGCACGTGCTCTTATCAGGTAATTAAAACCCAACTTGACTGAGTTTGGGATCAGATTGAGACGATTAAAATGGCCTCAGGGGTAAGAAAATGGCTTAGCTAAGAATTTTGAGAAGGTCAAGTGCTTCTTTTCTGTCAAATTAGACGAATTCTACCTCAACTGATCTGACGTGAAAACTGTAACATTATTGACAGACGGTATGACTGCAACTTAGGCATTGATACCCGAAAAGGTCACAAAAAGGAACGCTGAGGCCCGTGATCATTGCACGATTCAAATCATGTGAGGGGACACATAGATGTTATCTGATTGGGTGACAAATCATCGACCGATCCTTCACCACCACCATCGCCACCCTCAGATGTCGCCAATGGATGGACTTCGACATTATCAGCAGCATCGGATGCAATCGCTTTCTTATCTGAATGAAACACCTACGCATAAATAAATAAATTAGTGACTCAACATAACGATCTGATTTTCAAAAATGTGATCATAAGGGAACATCAAAATTTGGCTATAAATTTATCCTTAAAATCTTAACCTTTTATTCCATAAAAATTCAAATGATTCATCATTATGATTCATAAATACAGACATTTTACCTGGTTCATTCCCTAAAGTTCCATGGTTTGATACTAGTGATCATACATTACTTTTCTATCTATAACTAGTTTTCAAATTGATGTTGAGCCTCTGGCGCTGTATTTGAATTTTTGATTGGCTGACCAATTAGAGCGCCAGGAGCCACAATCAGTTTGATATGAAAGGATCGAACTAACCTGAATTAGATTGTTTGGCGCTCGATTGATCAGTTTGTGTATCTTCTGATGCTCCCAATAAAGTAAAAATGATTCCAGTTTGTGAATTTGGTCCAACTGCCGTCACAACCATTCTACCTGATCCTTCCATCACATGAGTTCCCGCTAAAAGCATCGGATCTTTTTCTACAGATTTCTTCACCAGGTCAGACTCTCCTGTGAGGGATGATTCGTCAATCTTCAAGTCGTTTGATTGGATAACAATACCATCAGCGGGCAACAAATCACCATATTTAACTTGGGCAATATCTCCAACAACGATATCAGCCAATGGTATCTCTAATACGTTTCCTTTTCTAATCACAGTGAAGTTTTGTTCTTGTTCAATTTTTGCCTGTAGACCACGAAATTGCTTTTCTTATAATGGGATATTTTGTCCGCTTTGGTAATTTACAGAGATAGACATTTAAAAGTTGCGCTGGTTTTTTACTCGATACCCGAATTTTTGTTCGGCACTTAAGAGCCATGACTAGTATAACAGCGATTTTAGTAACTAAAGACCATCAGCAACAAGATATAGGGCCCCTATAATAGGGGTTTAACCTGGACTGAATACTCGACTCAAATAAATGATTCACGTTAATTCCAGTTCACTTCCCAAACAAAATTGTTTCTGTACCAAAACTTTTGGTCCAAAAGATGCGCCTTGAAATTTTGGGCAAAATTTTTCGACACTAATCTGTAAATTAGTTTCATGATCGTTTAAGAAAAAACTTTTTTGGCTTGGTTAACAGCCTATGTTCGGTTCTTGGCTTCCCAGTCCTTTTGTCCAGTCATTAAATGCAGTAATGACAACAACCAAAACAACAGCGAATAAAATTGCGGCACCTTCAAGCCATTCAAGATTTATTTCTTCTTCTTTTTCTTCCTTTTCTTCAGGTTGCTTTTGATATGACTCGGGAATACAATATTTTGGATCTGCTTTTTCTCTATAAAATGAGATAAAGCATTGGTCCTCAAGGTCATATCTAGGCTGAAATCCGAGAGGCTAATTTTTGTTCTGTAGAGTTTTTTTGATACGCAAATAGTTTCGCAAAAATCCTCGGAATTCAGCCTAGTCATATCGGGTCAAGTTCAGATGGGTTTTGAATTGGTCTTTATTCTCCTTAGATTTTAGGACGGTCAATTTATCGGCCAATAACTTCATCTAATCAATTTGAGAACCCAAATCGGGCACTTTATTAAAAAATCACTTTATAGTCTTCAATAAAGAGTCTTTATAACAAGTTTTCACTTCACTTACTCATTTCCCATTTCACCAACAAAGGCCAAAATAATTGAAACAACTGAAGCGACGATAAGAATAAGAAGAGTGACATCTTGACAGGCTTCCCAACAAAGTTCTAGAAACGATTTTGGCTTTTTCGGTTCAATAAAATTCTTTCCATAAACCTCACGACGATTATCAATATCAGCTGATAAAATGGTTCGGATGGACCGAGTTTATGATTCGGATGGGCCGTTACAGACACCAAAAAAGGTCAAATGAGGAAAATGATCCGAACCACTTTCCTGTATCATCAGAGTTTATTCCATTTGTGGTAGATGTTTTTAGTTTTTGAGCGATAGTTTCTGGTCCACCGAGCGCTTCTACTTTGGTTCGGGCTTCATCACCACGGAGCTCCATAAGATCACGGAGCTCCTGCAGTGTGAACCCATACTGCGATGGCATCGATTTCAAGCTCTGAATTTCATCTTTACTTTTTTTACAACATTTCATGTTTTTTTCTCGTTAATCCTTTACCCAGTTATGTCGGGTACTAAAGATATTTAGCTACAAATAATAAAACGACCAGGTCCCAAATAAACGACCAAAGTCTACCCATAAAGGAAGCCACTGAAATAGATTTTACGACCCAAGTTTGACAATGATTAAATCACAGAAGAATTAAATCATAAGTAAAATTAATTATTAATTAATAAATTAAATAATATTATTAATTAATAACGTCTCTTTTTTCTCTATTATCCATAAGTTCGGACGTCTATTTTCATGGTCTACCGGACTCTCTGAATTAGGATCTTGACTAATAGTAGGGGATATAATAAGGGGGGAATGTCTGAAAGAAAAAAGGGAGGAGAGAGAAAGGGACATTTTTGCAAAAACAAGGATGACTTCTCATTTTGGATCGATTTTAATTTTGCGTTTCTCAATCGATCTCTCAACCCTCAGCCCTCCGGATCGGCAGGAATACTCAGAGTTTAATTCCATATGGCGAGATTGACTAATACCTCTTAAGATCTTATAAAAAATAAATTAGATATATAATAATTATATGTCATAAACAGCAAAACGCACATTGAAACGGATATTTAGTTAAAGAAGACTTGAGGACCCATAACCAAATTTTCAAACTTTAAAAAAACGTCGAAATTCTCTAAATCTGAAAGCTTTTGTACCATACTCTTAATATCATTCAGAATTAGAAAAAAACTGAAAATGAACGATTATAAAAGAATAGTTAATAAGGGGCTGTACAATGGAAAGATCTTATTCGGACATCATCTGCGTGCACTAATATCCCTTCAGACACCCCCTTAAGAATAATCCTCTTTTGAAGAATATGTTCCATTAACCATAATATACTTCAAAATGTACTCATCATTATGTAGATTCTGAACACGACAATAGTTATTGTACTTGCGCAGAGGTTAGAAAAGCTTAGTTCCTTGATTACACCCCTGAGGGGCTTTTCAGACTTCAAATAAATCAAAAACCCCGTTTCGGGATTGAAAAAAGAAATCATGACTCATAGTATATGGATCAGAGAATGCGCATAAAACCCGAGATTCATAGAACACAACAGTTTCAAACCCATGCTTGTCCATGGACCCCTTCTTAGTCCAAGCTGTAGTCCAACCCAAAAAAATAATTATTTTATAGTCAAATATTAATTGGAACAGAACTGGAAGTTTTGACCATTTTGACTCTAATTGCAATTTCGAAAAATATTTTCCCAAGAGACTCTCAAGTAGTAAACGCTCAAGGACTTTGGACCAGTAGACTATGGTAGAGTCCTCAGACAGTCAAGACTATATAATGTATAGATGATATAATCTGGTCCATATTGTAGCCCAAATTAGCAGCGAATATAATATGGGTTACCTCTAGTCGATATGGTATGGTTTAAGAAGGATAAATGCCCTAAGTGATCACATACCAGCTCATTTTCATCAGTCTTATATCGTGATGAGCTCGAAGGGTCATCAACCTTAAAAGCAGGATTTAACAATCAGCCAATAAGAATGCAGCATTTCATCCGTTAGATTCCTAAGATTTTAGTAAATTGATCTAGAATAACTATACCATTTTCTCTTTGAGACATATGATCCGGAAAATTTGAAACCGGGTTTGAAAATAATTTCTAACCAACGGGTTCATCTAGAAACCCCTTCCACTTGGATAGAAAATAGTTCCATAATTACCGATCAACTAAAACTAAGGTCATATTTACCGATAAACTAAACCTCATAGTTCAGTTTAAGTCATGGTCAACAGCATATATTCGGTATCGTTCAACTCGTGATGTTATAAATTAAGACAATACCGAGTTGTTCTCGTAATTTATATGACGCTAACCTCAAACAGGCCATAATAAAGCCCCCGGGGACCTTTAATATGACCTCGCTTACGCCAATTGAGAGAGAAAAAACAACACGCGGGTAGTGTAAAAACTTTCACCACGCTCAAAAGACAAAGCTTTGGGGATGTGTATCTATACGATAGGAGATTTTCCCTGATATTTCGCTTGAAGGTGGCCACTGAATTCGTAGTACTCACTGCCTTGTACAGGGGTAATTCAGACTTTCATTCAGGACTTGCAATATGAAAAGTAATATAAAATATTAGGATTCTGTCCATGGGTGCAACATGGATGTACTCCCCGAATATGGTGAAAATTTGATACCTTTTTAAAGGAAGTTTAAAGCCATCTTCTTTTCTTCTTTGTTTTTCTCTATCGGTCCTTCTTCAATCCTCAGCTCCAGTTCTCAGTTCAGACTAAAAAATAAAAAATTAAAACTTGTGTCGAATTTAGAAACTGATTCTCATTCCTATTACTCATTCTACCCACTTTGTACCAAGACCTACGACACTGCTGAACTTTTCTAGCTAGCAGGGCTCTTCGGATGGGAACTATCCGGACTGGATCCGAAACTTTCCCATGGCTGTGATTTTCGCGCATGAGTCATGCGGCATGACTCATGGGCTGTGAGGTTCCATGAATAAAAAAACTATGACATTTAAAAGATACGGTGTATGATATTTATGAGTCATGAAAATTAACTGTGACATAAATGTGGCATTGTTGTGACAGGCAAGTGACAGCTTTGTGTCCGGAAATGTCGCCCGAAAGGACGAAAAGATGGAGAATATATCAAAAATTATATATTGTAAATTAATATAAAAATACTAATAAAGGTTTTTTGTTTTAACTTTGGCCAAATGAAAGTAAAACTAGGGTCAAATTGGGGTCGAATTGAGGAAACATGAAGAACAGTCCAAGGGACAAGAACTGAAAGACGAGAATGAACTGTCCTTCTAAAAGTAATTAAGATTGAGAAAACTAATTAACAAAATTATTATTTCGAAGGTCGACCCCGAATCCATCATTGACACGTGATAAGCACGTGATAGCATTCAGACCGAGGAAAAAACAAGAAATCACTGACGCTACGAGTTCCCCAACCTACAAATTTGACCTGAGTTATTGATTTGACCTAACATTGAGCGCATTTGTTACTGACCAAGGCCATCCGAGTCGTTTAGGGCTATGTAACATAAGTAGAGTGAATTCCGAGAAAAAAATGTATTTTCTAGAACCATTTTTTGTCATTTAATGCAGCTCACTTCTATAAAGAGGGGGCTACTTCTCGATCCTCATTTGGTACGAATCACGAATGGGGTAGTATAGAGACGAGGACCATCGGGAAGACGTTCCCCGCTTTATTCAACTTTCCAAGTTCATCATTTTGAGCAAAAATTGGCTTTGAAAACCCATAATTTTTCGTCGAAAAATCATATTTGAAATCTTGCCATTAACATTTCTATAAGAATGAGGTCCGTTTTAGTTGTTAGAACTAATCTGATTAGTTACTAATCATTATGAATTGACTCAAAAACGTTATAATTTCATAACGAGGTCACGTGACATAAAAATGATGCCACCATCAGTTGATTTAGGTTCGATTTGCAAACGTATATATATTTTGATTGAAATATTTACAGCTGCTTGGTCACGGTGCCAAGCGTGGTACTCTCCAATCTTTTTGAGAGCGCGATCGAGATAGCGGAAGATCCAATTTCAAAATTATCGATTTTTCGGATTATCATCCTTAACCTGCCCATTACGGTGTATCTGTGGATGTGATTTTTTGATACCTCGTTATCTTCTCAGAATTTATTCCAAACACAAGACTTCTCTTCATTATACTCGTCTTTTTTATCCTCAGATTATTAGATGTTCGGAAGCCCAATCAAATCCTCTTTGTGATTCATAATGTGAATAACGTTTAGACTGATTCAACTCTCAGTCGACTAATTTCCGTCGGTATTTGATTAAACCGATTTAAACTCCCTCCGGTCGGTTACTACACTTAAGTCTTAACCCTAAAGGGGCTTATAAGTTATAACAGTCTCTCGCTTCGAGACTGAAAACCATTTTCCTCGATTTCAAATTGCTTAATGAGTGTGAAATAGGAATTATGAAATGCTTAAACGATACTTGATATTATATGATATATAGAAATATACTGATCATAGGATTTGCTATACTGTTATGTACTTATTCATGGTAGCTGTGGAATATGAGACTGGGACGGTCAGTGGGACCCACGCACTGGGTTAGTCTCGTTAATTCACAAGGTGCAAGTTGAACTTATTTATTAGAATGCTTTCAAAATAACTGTGAAAATTCTATGGTATAATTTTGTGTCAAAATTTTGATTAAATACGATTTATCACAAATTCGACGTGACACTTTGATTTGAAGTTTAAGAGTCTTATCTTATTCTTGATAATAAACAAACCAGAGTAGAATAAAGTGAGGTACATCTTCCCGATGGTCATTTGGCCCGAATACCACATGCGGCGGTAATGAGACGATGAGCATCGGGAAGGCGCACCCCGCTTTGGATGTTTTCATCAAACTTATCGATCAAAAATGTGCCAATTTGTATATTTTATTTGTTGTACCCGGTGAATTATATGCCAGCTTCATACCCATGAACTAAATATTATTAAAATATTTTCACCGATTTATCGCAATTATTTGAAGAATTTATTTTAGCGCCATATGATGTAAAAAGGAATACGCTGTACGGTACAGTTAGTGTGTCACTAGCAAGGCTGAAACTGCAAAAATATACACTCGAAAGAAAGTCATTATCAATTACATGGAATTGTCAATACAGTCATTTTATGACCTATCGACTGATTTAAAAACAAAGAAAATCGATAAACCCTTTGCCAAGTTCAAAATGGTTTTAAAGTTATTCTCTTCCTTGGTCCATTCGATTTCACTGGACGATTTAAATGAACACATATAGTATTCTTACCATTACTTCATAACTCGTCAGAATATCTCCCTTTAAAGAATATATCTTAGAAAGAAAAAGGGAGTCTTTCTTTCTTTCTGCATTTTTTGAAGTGAAAGGGCGCCATCTGACTGAAACTGAATTAATTCAAGTCTCTAGATACAGAGACGAGGTCGATCCAATTACCGCCGTCACCGGTAGACAATAACGCCTACAAAAAACGTTACCGTTTTTTAGAAACTCTGTATAGAAGTCATCAAGAATACGTTACGTTATTCAATCACGTGCTTAATCAATGACGTAACGATAATATTAAAATAACGTCATAAGAGCCTTACTTATTTCTCTGCACATGACCCGTTTTCTGATCTTGTGACTTCGTATAATTGAACGACTTTCATTTTTAAAAGAGAAGAAAGTATTCGATCAGGCTAATCACTCTTTCCGTCATTCTAATTAGCCCGGTAGATTTAATTACTGTGACTCATATATTCTTATCATGACTCATTATCAGTCATGTATGACTCATAAGCGATGACTTATTAGAAATTGACTTATTAGTATTGAAATAATACAGCTATTAAAATGATTGTACCATATGATATGGACCATATCATATGGTCCATATCAATGCGAAAACCCCGTTTTAGAATGAATCGGTACTTCAAACCGAATAAATCTAGAATTTTCATATCAGTGGGGTATCCTTAACAAATCGATATAAACTCGAAAGTGCAAGAAAATTATAATCACAAAAAATCGCTAAAATCACGAAAAATAAGCCAATCGCGATTAAATTAGAGCTAGATATAGGTTTGGAATGTGTATAGAAGGCAAATAGAAAATGGAACTAAGTGAACAAAGAGTACAAAATGTTCGTTTCTTGTCGGAATAGCTGATGATGTGAATGAGATTTAAATAAAATATTAAAACTACGACATTAGAATTGACGAAGAGTTGTTGTTCGACATTTTCAATTTTTAATCAAACTTGTTTGGACGGTCCAAGACATTATAATAGAATCTTCCTTCAGCTGATAATAAACTTGGACGATTTGTGAACTACCGTTTTGGACGAAAGAAACAAGAAATTGGACATAACTACCCAAATCGCCAAAAAAATATATTCAGTGAAAATTTTGTGAACAAATGATATGGCCTTAAAGGCCTCTTAGTCGTGGTCTCAGAATTTGTCAAGATATATCCCGACTATGGTGATTCGGAATCCGTTCTCAAAATTCTTCTAGCGTTATCGGTTCGCGCGCTAGAAAGCTTTAATTTTTCTCGGAATAATCTTTGAAACCAACCAATGTCGCGATTGATCTTAAAATGACCAAACAATTGTATAACATAAATCTCATAAAACAAAAATATTAAGCGAATTTTTTTTACAGGTGTGAAGGTCACGTTTGGCAATGGATTTTTTTGGTCATGATAAAAATCAGATTTCAATCTGTGGTGGGATAATCCTTCTAGAATGTACATTTATTTCATCCGGTCACCATGATTAAGCTATGTTTTGTTTTAAGTGCTGGCGCTAGAGAGCATTCAAAATTAAGAATATAAGAACACCATGGGCTAAAATGATCATTACAGACTGATACAGTCTAACTTATTCAAGAGAAATCGATCAAACAATCTAAGCGCAAAGAAAATGAAACTTGCAACGATAATTTCTTACACACTCGGCGCAAAACCTTTTAGAAATAATGTTTCTGAGCTAAGCGACGAAATTTTACTTGTCAACTCTCAAAATTTCACGGATGACGTCATAATGACGTCATTATCAGGCGCTCAGGAGCGATCATTTTTTTCCACAGCCAAGTTGTATCAAATGACTCAACTGTATATGATGTTAAATGGTCACCCAAGAGACATATTAGGAATGCGGCTCAGACGTTTTGCCTTCTCTTGTTATCTAGTATTGCCAGAGTACGTTTTAACCGTAAAAAGATAAAATGTTCTCGTATGGATGTTGGTGTCAGCTCCGAAATACAGAAGCTAGTGGCATCTTAGATGGTCAAGGATTACCTGTGGATAAGCTTGATGATGCGTGCAAGGTTAATTAGGCTCATAACCCTTAGACTAATCCCGGCCAGCCAGGTCCGGCCCTTTTCACGATAGACATCTAGAGCTGAAAAGCCAGACTGTCTTGAAGCGTTGACCGATTAACGAAGAAAGTTGACTTTAATGTCCGATAATTTAAAACGAATGAGTTTTAAATTCTATTTTAATTCTATTTTAAAGCAGTTATTCACCAAAGTCAAACATTAATGATTTGAGACCTCAAATTACCTGAAATAATTCACTGTATTAATAAGATGTTTAAGACCTTTCAACATTGTTCTCATTGCATAAAAATTGACAATAAGGAATGTGACAGCGATGAAAACGAATTTACACAATTTAACTTTGGATATAATCCTAACATTCAGGCTAGGTTTAAACTAGGATGTGTCATCTTGTGATCATTTTAAAGCTTCCTGAAAAATAAACCTTTATAAGCGTTTCCTATGCGAGGAAAATAAATCCAATTTTTGCCTGTATAACAAATGCAAATGCCAAGAAGAACTTGCATATAAATTTTCCGCGCTGATTTCTGAGTTTGACGAGTCACATGTAACCACTCGCGATGGTGGATTTGATGTGACTACATGCCGTGTCAACAAAGGTCCTGCATCTGGTCTTGGTCCAGGAACAGGATCAGAATCAGAATCAAGCAGTCTGCCAAATCCAAATTCAAAAGAAATGATTTGTTGCGGAAAATATCCCAAACGGTTCCCGTTCAACATTGAAAATGGCGGTCGGGCTTGTTGCGAAGCTGAAGATGAGACTAAAAATGGAGTAACTTACGATTCAAATCTTTTTGAATGTTGCTCCGGGTCCTTGAGTTCTATTGGAACTTGCCCAAAATAAGCGAAGTTTCTGCTTAAGCCCGTTAATACAGTACTGTATGTACCACTGCATAAAATATAATGAACGCAACATAACGAATAAATGCCATTAAACGTAATTTTACAAAAGTGTCATTTTCTTAAAATGGCTCAGTTTATTTCATATAATTTATTCGATATTTATTTGATATAAATTATTCAGTGGCTTGTTTATAGAATTTTAATCCGACGTATCCAGCTATAATTAAAACAAGAATCGACCAAAGTCCAGCTTAAACAAAATCTTAGATTCGGGCCTTTTTATAAACACAAAATTTTGATCGGGAACAAACCTGCCATCCAAAAGGTCACAGTAAGCGCGAATGCTGCGTCGGGATTCCAACCGTTGAGCATTCCAATTATTGAATCACAGCCAACTCCTTCTTTTGGATTCCATTTTTCTCCATTCCAGTTTGAACCATAGACAACGATCTGTAAAGCCGGAGCAAACACTTAATATCAGTCATCATATGATTTCAAAATTTATTAGATTGATTTGTATAAAACGAAACATAAACTATATGATACCTACAGATATAATATCTGTTATAATTTATAATCAGCGCGGGGAGAAAAACTATGACGGCTAGAAAAGGAAAAATAAGGGAAACGTGTCATTGTTATTCCCCCCAAGAACCTTATGATGTAGAGGTGAACGGGCATGGCGAACTTGTAGTGGATACAAGGGCAGGGGCACGGGTAAACTAGAGACAGGGCCAACTTAGTTTCAAAAAGTGTGGCAAACTTAAAGGGTGGCAAACTAGAGGCACACGTGTCCATGGCAAGCTAGAGGTATGTCAAAAATTTATCGGTTAATCCGTGGCAAATAAGTGGCGTGGCCAAATAGAGGCTGTGGCAAAAGGTCTTTTCCCGATCGTGACTAACTAGAGTCGTGGCAAATTAGAGGCGTGGCAAACTAGAGGCATGGAAAACTAGAGGCATTTCGTTCTGACAAAATGAGGCAAACTAGAGGCGTGGCAAACTAGAGGCCTGACAAATTAGAGGCATGGCAAACTAGAGGCAAACTAGAAATCGAGTGGCGTGGCGAACTTAGTTATCGCAAATGTGGGCAAACTAGAGGCCCGCGTGCCCATACTGCTCTGATATGATGGGTACATATAAGTGAGAAAGAACTTACTCATCAGCGGAACACCAAAAAGACAGAAAAATGTTAATAATATTGAATTGAAAACGCGGCAAATGTGCCACCATAGACTTTCGTCCCCTTTTGTAACGAATTTCGCTCGCCAAGTGACAATGAAAAGTAATATCCCGGACATAGTATAGTCAAAGTACTTCAGTCCCATTGCTAGATACATGTAAATCACTTCATCCATTGACTCCTCTTTTGATCTATTCGGGCGTCTCCAGATCTGTTAAATTGAAAAACAGTCCTAATTTTATCCTAATCTATAATCCAAGAGCCCTTCCTGGTATCATTGAAAACCATTTTGTTATTATTTTGAAGAAAGTCATTTAGGCAGGCCAGAGAATTTTGCCCAATGAGAAAAGTTGCCGCATTTAGTGTTACCATTCCAATCAACATGGGAACAAAATTGTAGAGCAAGATAACTGTGAGTGCTGATACAATATTGCTATAGTAAGTCCCTATTAGAGGCACAATTGATTTGTCGTAATGATTTTAAAACTGTATTCTAACGGTATAAATCATCCAAACATTCGAAATCCTTAGGGATGAATTCGAGTTAGTTTAATTTCAAAGTTGTTCTAAATAGAACGTTTTGAAAATCAAGTGAATACTTTAAATGAGGCTCTTCCTGTGATCACATCCAAATATTATTATTCGAAAGAATATACTCATCAATGTTGAAAGAACACAGTCGATTATCAATGTTGGCTTTATATTGGATTCGATCGAGTTCCATCGAGATAAATCTCGTTTTCGACAAATTTACACGCGCTGCTCGATTTATACACCAATCATCAAAACTATCGATAACCGGATATTTTCGATTAATGACTGATCGAGTAATGAAGGCTAGTAACCAATCGATCATATAGCATTGATCCCATTGCCGGCTGAACATGTCAGCGGTTGATAACTTTCATATTCTCCATCTCCAGATCCGGATCCGCTAAAATCACCGATTTCTCTTAAATCATCTGACCGATATCCAGAACAACCGGTTATATCCACCGAAGTTAAATAATTTGTTGACTGTCCGGACCCGATTGTCGAATTTGATAAAACAATCTGCTCAACAGGGTCTATTTCAAGAAGGAAAACATTTGGATTATCAAGCACGTTTTGTACTTTTTGAATTTGAAAGGGCGTAAAAGCCTATTTAAGTGGGATGCTTTTCCCTGATGGTCGTCGTCTTTATACTGCCTTCAGAACACGCAAATTATTAATAGCGATGCCGTCCAAAGTATTGAATAAGTTGTATTTGCACCTAGGCACCAACAAAATGGCGAGAACGATGGAAATGTATCGCCTTTCAAAGTTGCTGTCAAAGGACATTTAAATATAGTTTTATAAATCATACATGGCGGAAATTGTTCAGTTTCATGATTATGCGAAACAAAGATAGTAACCCAAATCACTCTGTTAAATCCCGAAAATGTCGTGAAGCGTCATTTGTTGACTGTCTACCAGGGATGAAAGAACAAGAACTGAAGAACAGAACAAGAACCAAAAAAATATGTGTTCTTTCATTCCTGCCAAACCTGACAAAGACCACATGAATGATTGCTTACAATTTAAGGAATTCTTTGAAACTATAATGAATACAATGTACTATAGTCTTTAGTATAATATATCTTATATTTTAAAGTCTCTATCCTTCATGAAGAGTGGTTATATCCGGAACTCCGGGTTTAACATTTTTTATCTGATATTTTGCATCGGACATATTCCTGTTATATTTTTGATATTTTTCGATTAAAATGATGGATCTTGTTTAGCCCTTTCAAAAATTTTAATAATTTTGTAATTATCTCATTGACAAGTTTGAGTCCGATTTTAGTTGGACATGTAATAACCTCAGCCTGGGGCTGGTCAGTCAATTAAGCTGTGAATTAAGCT
>SCLD01112618.1:0-20540 GCA_004367895.1 Oikopleura longicauda
AACTCATAATCTTGAATGACACACAAGTTTATTGTGCGATAAAGTCACAATGACCGGAAATGACGTCATCAAAAATTGTTCAATTTCCAACGAATCCCAATAAATCATCATAACTTAAAAACGGTATAACTTATAATTGTTAGATAATTGAATAAATAATTGCAAAAAATGTAAAACAAAAATTAATCTGCATGAATCTGATGCATATCAGATTGATCATTCTAGAGTTATTACGTATGTTCTATTGTTAGAACATCTGCGATATTTCCGATTCTAAAGATTAAATATGAATGTTATACATATCGGGCTTTTTATTGAAACACGATGAAGAGCTTTTTATTAATTTAACTAAACTGAAGATAAAACAGGCCATATGGCACGTAGAAGAAAACCGAAACCAACAGAAAAATCAGAAGAAAACCCCGCAAATAATAGAAGAAAAATGAAGACCGTAAATGGAGAACTTCGAGTCTACGGACATAAAAATGAACGAAAAATTGAACTGAAGAAACCACGTGATTTAACCATGACAGACGAAGAAATAAGAATGGGACAAAGAAAAGAAGAAAAAAATGAAGAAAGAAAATCATGGCATAAAGAAGAAAAGAAGAAAGAAGAAGAAGACATGAAGAATGAAATCATACCGTCAAGAAGATATCAAAAAAGATGGAATTACAGAAGAATTGGTCTGGAAAATAACCGAAAGAAGAACAAAATTCTGCAAAATGTAAACAGAGGAGTTAAATATGATGAGTGGAGGAGGACAGAAGTCAATCACCACGCAATGGAGGCGGAAGCGACCAATCACAAGACGGCAAAGATATCGACAGAAAAAAGCAAAAAGGGAAAAGCGTGGGCTGAAGGGACCAATCAGATGAATGAAGAAGAAAAGAAGAAAACAATTCACAACGAGAATGACTCATCAGAGAATAGTAAATATCAAATATGCGTAAAAATAAGAGAAATAAGGAAATTAAAGAAAATAACCGTTTTTATCTTAAGAATGCCATATTGGGCGGAGCACGGTGAGCTCAGTTCACGGCAGTATGTGAATACAAATGTTCCATGGAACTGGGAATTGGCAAGTGAAGAAGATCCGGTAAAATTTACCTCAAAGGAACGTCACATGAAACAATTAATATTCAAAAATGTCCTAAGACCAGACTATAAGCATTTACATAAACATATAGTCTATCATGTGACTAAATATGAGTATAAATTCGTAGGCATACCAAGAACCCAACAGAAGATTGACTCTAAAACTGGAATGCTGATGGAGCAACCGTTAGTTATTCCAAGACCGCCGAAGCCAGCCACGAGCTTAATCGTCAAGACAAATGGGGCAGATGGACTCTTTCGAGTACAACAATTCTTGGATAGAATTGGGGCAGCAGGGAACGTATTCTATGATAAAGGATACGCTCAAAATGAAATGGAATTAATTTTCAATTACCGAAGACACTACTTATGTATGCTAAGAGTGGCGAGCGATCTCATAAGCCCGAACGACTCCATGTTCTTATTCAGAAATTGGAAACTTCTTCAAGCGGCTGTGCTGGTTGATGGCTTACCAGGAGAGACGGATGAAGAAGGTAACATCAGTGACGCGTATAGCTTTGAATACAACTTAAAATACCCAATCCAAGAGATCATAAGATTGGTCATGGGCAATTTTTGGGACGAATATCAAGCTAAAGACCTGGAACATCAAACTCACGTGGCTAATCAGCAGATGCAAGGTGCGAAAGCGATTTCAAGGGCAATGACGAAGCCGAAACCAGCAGAATACCGACTGGATAGACTCATACCCAGACATGGCCAAGAAGCATGGATACAGAGGTGGGAATTATCTGACAAGTTACACCTGAAGATGAAAGAAGAACGGAAGGCCACGACGATGCCGGTAGGATCAAACAGAGAAAAACTAACGAATGCCTTCGTAAGACTTCAAGATCTTGAAGAAGAAGCGAGACAAGCCAGAAGAAGAAGAGCAATAGAGGAAGCAGAAGATCTTCAGAGGAGAGAAGACGAACTGAGAAGACGAAGACATGCCTCACCGCTAGACAGAATGCTGGGCGACCTTCAAAACAGAAGATATGACAGAGCAAATGACGGTGAATCAGGAATTGGATCCGAAAGACCACCGACTGAAGTCCACGTAAGTTATCAAATCAAAAATACAATAAATAAAAACAGAATTCAGATGGAAGATGAAGAAGAAGACGAAGACATCACAGAAGACCGTGACGAACCAGACGACACAAACTCGAGAATTACAAACTCGAGAGTTTCATCCAGCGCAAATTCTTCACGCCTCAGAAGACCACCGACACATGATCTTCAAGTAAGGAATATCACTGAAGAAATGAGAAGACAAATTGAAGTCACGGCTCAAGCACAGCGGCAGGCAGAATTGACTCCAATTGGGAATATGAACGATCCAGAATTGGACATAGAAGACGAAAACAATGAAAATGGGATGAATGCCACCGAAGAAACTCTAGTCAATGAATCCAGACCAGGAAACGATTATAAAGCCACTATATTTATAACAGAAGACATAGAAATGCCAAGGGCTTATGATCGAAGGAAAGAGGAAATCAGAAACGCGCAAATATGCAGATGTGGCAACAATCTGAATAACGAACTATGTGCATGTGTGGAACGAAATGAGCCTGAAGAATTCTATACGGGCGAACCAGAAGAAGTTGGGCCAAATGACAGTATTTCATCGGTCGGTCAACGTCAAGAAATGACGGGAGAAGAGGAACATGAAGATGGAGAAGATTCTTCAAAAGAAGAAGAATCAAGAGTGAGTCTAAAGTTTTTAGATTCAACAACCGAAAGAATCGACCCAAGAACATATGATAAAATGCGAAGATTTGCATCAGCCTGTAGAATTCAAAACATGTCGTCTGATGGAAACTCAATGGGCTTTCTTCAAGATGACGTCATACCGGAAGACACGGCTTCTAGCTTTGATATATCACAAAATATTGCAAAGAAGCCAGAAGCCGGCAAGAAAGGATTGAGAACTGCGAAATCAATGATAGCGCTACCACAGAAGACGGATGACCAAAAGAAGACGGTGACCAGAAGAGTGAAGAAAACGAAGGAATCTAAAAAAGAGCTTCCGAAACCTACGCTCTCCAAAACATCAACCCCCACGTTGAGTAATCTTCAGCCTCCACCATTTCTTCAGGTATCAAAAATAGAAGATGATAAGGCAGCGGGCAAGAAGATAAAGAAGGTCAAAAAGAAAGATGAAATGAAGACACCTTCAAGAGCATTATCGAAGAAAAGAACGACTTCAAAATCGTCAGCATCATCATCAGTGGTATCATATACCTCATCCAAAGGTTCAGAAGGCAGAAAACTGAAGAAAAAAGATGAAGAAAATAAAATCCAGAAGAAAGACGTGCCTGAAGAATCACCAAGAACTTCAAGATTTGAAAAACGACAGCAAATGAAACGTGATAATGCCAAAAGATCAAGATCAATGACTAAAGAAAAAGGTACCGAAGGCGAATCTGAAGGAACGAAGAAGAAAGACGACAAGAAGGAAACTCCACCTTCAATGAAGAAAGGAAATCAAAATGAAGATACGCCAAGGTACTACAGTTATAAATCCAAAGAGAAATCTAAAACTAAAAACACATTTTCAGACCAATCTCAGTTGAAACCGCTGTTAAACGATTTGAAGACAAAAATACTGAAGAAAAGAATGAGCAGAAGCCATAAGGTAACGCATGAAGAATATATTCAAAATGCAATAAACTTCTTTTTTAGGCTAGATGGTGAGAAAATCGAATTTTACAATCTGAAGAATGAAAATAAAAATTTTAAAATTATCTTCTGTGTTACCCGAAGAGGTGCAATTGAATTTCGACTGCCATTAAAAACTAAAATATCGACTAAAAGACTTTTTGTTATTATATTATCGGCCGTAAATCATCATAAGACCATCCCCAAAAGCGAAAATCACCTCGAAAAGGGTAGATATAACATTCAGAGTGACTCACCGGACAGATTTCCGAAAATCAGAAGAGATACAGAAATCATCAGCCCACGCATATACACTAAAAAGATGCTTCAGAATGTGATCGCCTACATTGAGAAACATAAGGAATACTATTTGCCACTGAAGATGAAGCTAGGGCTAGGATACATTAGAAATTATACGGAATTTATGCTAGGATATGCCAATAGCTACAGCTATAAGATCGGCGAAATGCTTCGTCCAGAAGACATACAGCCGGAAGACGACCTATATCAAACCGGACGTACGGACTGGGCAGAAATAGCCGAAGAACTGAATCTCAACGACCTTCCGATCAACAAAAATGAACACTTCATGGTGAAGAAAATGAAGAACGGATGCAAAAAATTATTTGAAGATATGAGAAATCGTAAGTATGAAATAGCATCAAATTATTCTATAAAAATGAATTTAGAATATATAGACGCTGAAGAAAATTTTCAAGAAACAGTCAAGAAGAAATGGGAAAAATCAACGGAGAAGACAAAAGAAGAAAGTGATATTGAAGCTGGGCGAATGGGAAGCGCAGATGAAGACAATCGAACCGAAGATAGAGTCGAAGATCAAACTGAAGAACGAATTATTGAATCCCAAATTTCTGGTGAGTTAATACCGTTTCACCACTGGTTAGATGGAACGCCATACTATTTAGAACGAACTCAAGTCCCGAGTATCAAATTTGAAGAAGCTGAAGAAATCGAAATGAAGACAAGAAGAAGAGAAGCAGCAAAAGATATGTTATCTATTGTGACGGTAGGTTACGCTAATATGCCCCATGATAAAATTAATTCAAAGCGAAATATGTTCTTTGAACTAACAGAAACTTTTAAGAAAGTGGACGTATGGATGTTAAGCGAGTTATATTGGAACCCGAAGACAAGCCACTCTCAAGCGCCACCAGGCTTCTTTATTCATACACATGATAAGCTGAAGAAGAAAAACAGCGCGATATTAATCAAGAATGAGCTGAAGGCAATTTGCAAACTGAGAAAAAGTGAGCAAACAGAAACCTCAATCAAACTCGAAGGTGAAATTAATATAGGACTAACTGTATTTTACAGGTCACCATCAAAGGACAAGGCTCCGGCATTCAAATATCTGAAGCTGGAAGGAACTGAAACGAAGGAAATCAACTTCATGAGATGGATGTCGAGAAGAATGACCAAACTTATGACTTCCGAACGAAACAAATCACGAGAAATCATATGTGGAGACTTCAATATCGACATACACAACTTCAGGAAAAGGGATTATACAGATGAAGTTATGAGAATCGGAAGAGAATTATGGCAAGAAGCATTCGAATCCAGTTGGATAAATCTTCTCAGAAAAAACGTACTTATGTATCGAGAGGAGGGGTACCAAATTCCATCGATGTATTCTCAACGAACCGAATTGATATTATACTGAAGATAGAAGAATTACCTGAAGTTGAGAATGGTACACTTTCAGATCATGTGATTTGGTCATGTGATCTAAATGCCATAAAAAGAACTGCAGCCAATAAACCTATGAAAATAAGAAGAAAACTGAAGAATGACACGCCGGCGGAAGAAGAAATCAGAAAGAAAGTGGGAGAAGAATTGAGCAAAAATCTGAAGAAATCACATGACGAAAATCCGGAAATCGAATTTGTCCTGAAGGAATTCTCGAAGGCCTGCTGGAAAGAAGTTCCAGAAAAAATCATGAAGCCACGGACGGAAACAAAAGTCATGAATTTCGATGAAGAACTCAGAAATCTGAAGCAAGAACGACAAACATTCCTTGAAGAAAATGGAATAAATGGTCTGGGAAGCTATTATCAAAGCAGAAATTGGCGACTGAAGAACCTCAATAAGAAGATAAATCGAAGAAGACAACAACTGAAGAAGCAAATGTGGGAACAGAAGTTAGGAAGGGTAAATCTAGTGCGTGACATATGGAAACTACTCAAAGAATTTAAAAATGAAAAGCGTAGTTTTCCGTCATGGTTGACAGCTAATGGTACGGCAAAATTTTTTAAAACGCTCAGCTGGACGTACACACCACTAAATTTACCGATGATAAGACGAGGAAACTTGACGGCTGAAAGAAGAATTATGACTCCACATGAAGATGCCCAAGGAAAATTTGAATTTACAAGGTTAGTTCACAACTCACCAATTTATAAAGAAAATCTGAAGGCACTGTTATGTGACGGGAAGGGTTCACAACATGCCTGTACTAAAGATGGCATTACAATGAGCATGATCAGGTCATTAAATGCCGAAGGATGGAAGGTATTATCGGATGTTATTGATCAAGTCTTCAAATACGGAAGATATCTTCCAGACTTCAGAAGTCAAAGGTGTTCCCCAGTTCCCAAAACTGAAATCATCCAAATATTTAAGAATGTTCGTCCGGTTACGATAGGGTCAGCGACGATTACAGCAGTGGAGAAGCCGATGGCGAAACAATACTACATGGCGGCTGAAGAAAACAAATGGTTCCATCCACAACAATATGGATTTCGAAGCCATTATTCGATAGGACTTTTGCACTCGGACATGAAGAAAATGGTGGCCAGAAGAGAAAATCAGGTATATGCATTGGTCCAAACGGACCAATCAAATGCCTTCGGATCCCCGGACGTAGAAGCAATACTCCGGGAACTCGATGACAGAATTTCGGACGGGGCCCATGACCTTCTAAAATGTTTTTTGACCCAATCTGAAGCCGTGGTTAACGTAGGAAATGAGCAGAGTAGAAAATTTAAGACCAGTCCCAGGGGCTTCACCCAAGGCTCCTGCCTCAGTCCGATTTGTTTTTGTACCCTTATGACCAAATCCCATACTGAAGTCACAGCCAAATCGGCCACCTTCGCCGACGACGCGAACTACCTACCTGATGCATCCCCTGAAGAAATAACCACTAAAATTATAACCACGGTGAAAGAATTTCAAAATTTTTGCCATAAATTAAATATTCAGATGAACGTCTCAAAGACATTCTATATGTCATCCACTGGTGCAGATTACGAAATTGAAATTGATGGAGTCAAGATCAAGCATAAGGCAAGTTGCAATCTTCTGGGAATTCATATTGACAACAAATTTGGCATCGAACCGCAGATCGAAGAAATAATAAAAAAGGTAAAACCACTTAAATATCTCCTAAGAACATTCTGTAAAATGTATAAAACTGAAAATGCACAGGCAGTATTCGCAAACGCATATGTCATAGGAAGTTTCAATCATGGGTCACAATATCTCCCAGAATGGACCCTAACCCAGTATGAAAAACTTCAGGGCTGTATAAATAAAGCCTTAAATTATAGAACGAGCCGAATTCTTCAGAATAAAGCACTAACAAACGATTTTAGTGATGAAATGGAAAGAAGAACGACCAGAAGAATTATCAGAAATCTTAAGAATCTTCAAATCGAGTATCCGTGGATACAGGATGTCACGGTACCACAGTGGCTACTGCTGAAAAGACATAATATGATGTCAATTCAAAATATTCATAGGAACAACTGGATGACAAGGATGATCAGACTGCTGAGGACAGGTAGACCGGTTATGGAGTACAAAGATATGATGAAATATCTGATGGAATCAATGGTAAAGATACAGAGAAGTGTAAGACTTGGGAACAGATTTCCGTACTTCCAGACTATGCTTCATAATGACATGCGTCACAGTAGAAATCTGATAAAAGACACCACTCCGACCATATGGCTTCGCGAATTTGGGCTGCTACCTCAAGAAATGAGAAGAGTGGCGATGACAGATGAATGTGCAACGACTCACATAAGTACATACTATAAGGGGCGCTGCCAACATTCAGAAACCACAGACATCTTGTGTGAAGGATGCAACCAATCACAATCCAACTACCGAATGGGACGAATAAAATACTCATTTATGGAGCTAAATGATATTGCAGAAGAAAGATGTGAATGGCTCAGAAAATCAGTCATGATTTGGGATGGAAACCGATGGATCAACGCCTACGAAAATGAGGAAGGGGTTCACAGTGAAGATGATATTATATGCGTCATATGGAATGACCCACAAAATAGAATGCAAACTCTAAGGCAGTTAGGACTAACTCGGAATACCGAGTTGGAAAATCTGGTGAATCGAATTCACGGAACCCACTGAAGACATAACTGAAGACATACATCCTAGTAACTGAAGACAACAATAAGGACCGATATATGATGACAAATGATACACTGAAAATATTACCTATTAGAAAGATTATTTTTCATCATATATCGTAGAAAAGGGATATCAAAAACCAGAAGAGATGCCGAAGACCAAAGAGCACTTCAGAAGACAAAATAAACGGTACTGAAGAAATCATTATCAATTTACTTCATATCCTAAATTTTATATTTTATATTCTGTATTTTACTCAACAAAATATATTTTGATAAACTTCAGTACCGTTACTAAAGAAATAACAATTGAGAACCAAAAAGAAAATCAGAAGATGAGTCACGGATGGAAAAAGAAGGAACCCCCGAGGGCATCATATGACAACCCACATCACAGAAGGTAAGAAATCTTAATGAGAATAACAAAGAGAAAATCTGAAATTTACAACTGAAGTCAAAATATTGGAACTCGTCCCAGAATTAAACTGAAACTTAAAAATCAGAATAATTTTGGAACTGGTTCTCATATGGCATCATCATCCCACAGAGTTTCATGAGAAATTAAAAATCTCATTAAAAAACTTCTCTTAGAAATTTGCTTTTAGAAATGAAGGACGTCCGAAGTACCGACTTCAAGAGAAAAATGAGTCATATGAGAGGGAAATTTATACATGCATTCGAATTCAGCCTTTTCAAATACGAAGGGGTACTTGAAGAGATAGAAATCAGATGCATAATAAAACTTCTGAAGGACGAAATCACAGAAGATCAGATAAACCAAAAATCTGAAGAACTGAAGAAAATAGTCCAAGTTAGGACGATTTATGAATTTTACTCAATTTTGAGTGTTATTCTAGAGAATGAAAAATCTGAGGTGCACTTGTATAACGCACAAGTTAGCCATGATTCTGCTGAAATGCTTACTGACACTGAATTTATGAAGCAAGTCAGTGAAATTGAGGACTTTGACACGCTTCAGCAGGTACTGATGACGCATACGGAGAAAAATGACATTGATGGGCTCAAAAACGGGCCCACCGACGTCACTTTAATGCTATCATTTGCATCTGCTGAAAAGGGAGGGAATAATTCAGAGGTGGATGCACAGAAGGAACAAAATTGGGACGTAGGCGAAGGAGGACACGTGATTTTTATCAGCGATGACTCAGAATCCACATCTGAAGGTGAAAATGAAATCGATGACTCCATAATCACCATCAGTGACGGATCCACGCTTGAAAATCACGTAGACATCGGAGCTGAAGACTCAATAATAGTTATCGACAGTGCACAATCCGATGAATCATTATAAAATACGGGCTCAAAATCCACAATTTCACAGAAAACTTACGAACGAGCGATTTAGAAATATAATTTATATACTTTAGACTGAAATCAAGAAATGGAAACGGCCGGACCAAGCTCAAAACGAATGACAAGAAGACAATTCGTCGAAGGTTACGTACCAGAAGACTGGCATGCAGCCGAACAAAACGTACAAGCTGAAGAAAATCGAACGAATCTTCAAGAACTTCCGATGAGTAACGAAGCCTCAGAAGGGGAATTCAGAAAATGTGCTGAACCTGCTGATATACTCAGCAATCAGCCCGTCGGAACTGCGGACAAGCTGTTCAATCTTCAAGACTCAAGAGATACCATCTTCAGTGTGTGCGCGAAGATTGAAAACAATTCAATTCAAAAACCATCTGATGACGGCATCAGAGGCATTGAAAAACTTCTGAGATTGTCATGTCAGGCGTTGAACGTAAGTAAAAATCAAATTAATGATCAACCTACGAAACCAACCCACGCAAAAGCTATTTCATATTTCAAACTTCAGTATGGACCGACACAGAAGAAATTAGAGAAGGCGATGGAGACGGTGATGGAGTGCACAAGGCAACAAAATGAGACTGCTGGAAAAGTACTCGAAAACCTGAAGCATCAAGCAGCGGAAGCGGTTCTGTTGGAAAAACAGAATAGAATTGCAACCACTGCCAAACGATTTGGCATCTGCACTAAAGACATGAATGGTCTGAAGGCGAAATTAACGCCAGTTCTACCATACATGTGGCGAGAATTGGAAATTAAGCCCGATGACCTGGAAATGAAGATGGAACCTTCAAAAAGGTACAGAATCATGGCCGCAGCGGAAACAATCACGTGTGCAAAGGAAAATCTGAAGAAAAATTTCTGGTGTAATGACAAAAACAGCGAAATTGGACTTTCAAATTTCAAAGCTCCGTACGGAAGATACTGCGAGTAAGTTAAACTAACTTACGAATTCAATTATCTAAACCTACGCATTCCAAACTCACGTTGAAAATAATCAAAACTATTTAGTGCACCAGGAAATGGGGAATTTCGAGCTGATGCCTACGCAAACAAAGCCTACGACATCACGGGGTACTTTGAAAAACTCTCGGCAGGGACATTTATGGGGAAGAACAGCATGAGACAGGATCTCAGCGGCATTTACGTGATGCTGAAGAATCTGAAGCCAGCCGTGGGCATCATTGTTACTAATATGATGCACTTGATGAAGCAACAAGATCCAAATGGCTTCGAATCAACTGAAGGACTGAGGGAAAACTGCACGAGAATTTCTGAAGAATTCCTACTACAATGTCTGAATCACCCACAGTCAAAGGCGGCATTGGCAATGATGCTAAGAAAGCTGATGATGGATGCGACGAAGACAACTTCAAACATGAAGATGGTCTTGACAGGTACTACACGTGAAAGTATAATATAAAAAACTGATATTTCAGATGCGGTTTCAATGTTGACCAAGTGTGGACACCTTATGACCTACATGATGGAGGTGATGATGGAGCAGATGAAGATGGAACGATGCAAGAAAATGCTGGGGCAACAAATGATGCAGCAATTCATCAAGTGTACGAAGTTTGGTCCAATTATTCAACAATTGGAAATGATTCTACAGCAATTCCATCACGTACTCTTCAGCAGTTTCACTGGTGTGACCATTAAGGGAGCCCCAAGACTCACACTCGAAGTCGGAGACGTCCAATATCAAATTGGAGGCGCCTTCCACAAAGAGATGAGAAAAACGGCGGAAGAAGAGCGATATTTTGCTGCCAGAAGCCGAGTGAAGGAGGAAGATGCTGAAAATGCAGGAACGGAAGACTAAAAATTAAATTTATGAATCCAGACAGATATAATGTTACATAATAATATGAAAATAGTCAAATCCTTACAAAAGCATATGTGATTCATCATACTGAAGTTGGACACATGGAAGGGCTTCATACAGGAAGCAACAACAAATTCAAGATCAGTCTTGAAAAACTGATCAAAGAATACGCTGAAATGCGACACGGCAGTCAAAGTGGATATGAGACCCCAGTCAATATAAGCCGCCAAGTCAAACGATCTCCACCAAAGAGATTCAGAAGAATTGTCAACTACAAAGATCTTGAAAAGCCAACTGAAGGACCAAATCTCAGGAAAGGATCGGATATCACAACCCTAGAGGTTAGAAATGTATATCCTATCCAAAAATTAAGCTTTTTGACACCTAAATTGCTTAGGGAAGTTCGAGATTCAGCGCTTGAAGACCAAACCTGCAGCTCGGTTGAACTGAAGAATGACTCAGAGAAGGAAGAAAAGTCGGAAGAACTAGACCAGCTTGAAGAGTCCCTTCTACAAGAAGACGACACATCAGGAAATGGCACCACCTTAGTGAATGACACTGAAGAATCAACTGAAGATGGAGAATACAATGAAGGTGGATCTGAAGAAGTGAAGATGGAAATGTAAAATCGAAAGGAAGACCGAAGAAAGCCAAAAGCCCAAAGATTACAGAAGCCCAAGAAAAACCAAATAGATATTTATGTCCGTACCGCTACTGCCACTCCAGTTAGAACCTCCAATT
Organism: Oikopleura longicauda; assembly: GCA_004367895.1. Lineage (NCBI taxonomy): Eukaryota > Metazoa > Chordata > Appendicularia > Copelata > Oikopleuridae > Oikopleura > Oikopleura longicauda. The sequence continues at coordinate 12,061 of SCLD01112618.1, forward strand.
AGAATCAACTCTCCGAAGTTAAACCCTTTATTACTCTGAAGAAATCTCCTATTATTAAATTGTTAATTTATCTCCTGAAACTAATTTATTCCCCAATAAAAAACCGAAAATACAAACATCAGAACAGTTATCCATTTTGAAATCTTGCGTAAAAATGACTCAGCAAAAACGACATATGAGTAATGATCAAAATAATTTATTTAGATTTACATAAGAGTGAAACAGTGAGTAAGGATGACTCATCTGAAAATATACATGAGTCACACCCGGAGAAAATTATCTTCTCTATGAAAATGACTCACTGAGTAGGTGGGATGACGTGTGAGAAACGATATGCCATAAGCATATTCAATAAAACAAGAATGAAACAGAAGCATCTTCAAGTGAAGATGAAGGAGAGGAAACTGAAGAATCAAACTGGCTCGTCACGAACGGCCATAGAATTAATTCTAGTAATTAATTCAGATTCAGTTTCCCCATATAGATCTCGGTGAGAATAAACGAAAGACAAATCTTCGCTCAGACGAAGAAATGACATGACGGTGGAAGACGGCTGAAGCTCTGAAGAAAAGCACCTGTTAGCAAACCCATCATTATCACCAGTGGGTCTACTAAAGGTATGAAAGGCATCAGTTAAATCAGGTCCCAAAACGGAGACCAAAGAACGATCGATATAATTTCGTTTTCGAAATTTCATCAAATTCTTCAGCACCAGAAGAACGACACGACCAACCAGAAGATTGCCCTCACATGACTTGGGATCGCTGCAGAAAGAACAAAAATGAAACTGGCTCCCACTTCGGAAGTTAGTCACAACCATTTTGGGACATTGACTAAATAATAACTTAAAATTTAGGCACGACATCATTTTACAACTTACGGAAGGGTGGTGAAATAATCGGGGTGCATAAAAGGTCTCACGGCAATTGCCATACGCTCCAGAAAGGTGAAAGCTGCATAAGACTCCTCAGAAGATTCTTCATGGTAACACGAAAGCTTCGAAACTTTCTGATGCCAGAAGTTGAGGGTCTGTTGGGTCACCCACACACCAAATGAAGTCGAATTACGCAAGCATATTGGCAAGATCCCATCAGCAGCTGGAACTTGAGGCATTGGCATCTGGCACAGAAGTGAAATCGACAAGGCTTCAGCTCCTTTACGGCCACTGAAGAAAGAAAATTATGAAGGAAAGGGTTGAATAATTACGTACCGAGCGAGAGATTTAGGATCACAAGTTGTATATCTTCTAGCACTGGTACCAGGTGCGAGAAAAATATTCATACCAACAGAAGTATTTCTCCAGCTGTCACGGCCACAGCCGTCACTATGAACATAATGGGCTGGATATTTTGCGGAGGCGGGGACGTATTTCTTCGACAAAATACATCTGTTGACGAAGTCACAATTGAGGGCCAAAGAGCGATCTTCACGAACATCATGTGTTTGTGACGTACTATAACGCTCACGGCAGCTTCGACAATCACTGAAGAAAAATAAAGACGAGAAGAAAGAAGAAAACTCACCGGCAGTGGGCAACAAAAGCTTCCCAGGCCTTATAAGTCGTATCAACATCAGAACCCTCTTCACCAAGAATGGGAGGATAGTATGTATAATTACATACTGAAGCCTCGGTCATAAAACGGGTGCTTCGGCGACTTAACAGCCTGTTTAGAAAGCTGCAAGGATGAAGAACAACCGATTCCAGAAGTTTGAATGGACCAGTGACATCTTGGAAGCCCAAAAATTCATCCCAAAGCATTCTGAAGAAAACTTTATTAGGAAATTCAGTTTGACGAACTGCTCATTGTTCCTCGAGCGATATTATCTCGAATCAGACTGAATATTAAAGACCTAAGGGGTACTAACCGGTATTCCTTCAAAGACGAAACCTCAAGAGGGACCGAAGATTGTTGATGGGAAGGCAAAAGGGCTTCTTGAATCTGAAGACCATCGACATTGAGCTTGAAGACAATCTTAGGAGCCTGACGAAGAAATCGAGTCATTCGTCCGAGGGGAAAAATCAAAGGATTCTGACTTTGAAACCACATTTCGTGCCTATGAAAATGAGTTATAGAAGAAACTGAAGTTTATAATTACTCACATAGTGATTGTATCACGTTCATCAGAATCAAGTATTCTATAAGGACCTGAAGGTATGCGTACACGTGATCTATTTGGCATCTGATAGTCGAAACTAGTCACGTCAGTGATCAAATCATTGATAGGATCATTTACGGCCAAATCGTAAAACTCATCGACCTCAGTATCCGACATTACAGATCCATCTTCAGAATAGAGACCAGGATCATCTTGGGATCTCGAGGCATGAAAAGCCTTCTCGATTGAAGCTTGTGGTGGATAAACTCCAGCAACAAATCGCAATTTATGTTCCAATGCAATCTCGCATTCGGAAACATATCCGTCTTGAAGTCTTAGGGTTGTCTCCCAGGGATTGGCGGGAGGTACGTCATCCAAACTCTAAAAATACGCATAAGAAAATCAAAACAAAAAAGTAAGATGGCCTACCTCTATCCATCTCTGAGTCGACACATAAGAAACATTGACATGAGTAGGACTTATCCGTTGGTGAACTAATTCAGTAAACCAAGCATCTTTTTGAACACCTAAGATAGTATTTGGGTGCGGGTTGAAAGCCTCCTCCTGCAATCGTAGGCGTTCTGAGCGCTGACGATAAATTTCCACGTCCAGACGCAGAAGATCAAAGAAGTAGTCGAATTTCAACTCGTAAGCCTCGGACAGGGAATTGAAAAACTCATCCAGAGGAAAAATGGAACTTCTGACGTCACACTTATTGGCACCGGAAGTTGAACGGATGTGAGAAGTTATACCAGGAAAAGAGGTCTCTAAAGCCACAGAAACATTTTCAGCTGAAATTGAACCAAATGATGACCTCTGAAACAGATTGCAAAACCGTTGAATCGAGCTAGAAGATAAAATTCAGGATTTATATATATCAATCATAAGTTACCAACCTAGTTATGACACGAGAAGCGTCATAATTCCAAATGGGGTATCGGAAGAAGTAGATATACTCGTTTATGGATACCATAAGTGAAGGGGCAGGAAAGTACGTAAGAAGAATTCGCAGGAGCAAAGGTATCAACACGTATTGATAAGTATCCTCAGAATGCTCAAAGTGGTCATCAAGCAGCTGTCCAACATCAGGAAGAATTCTTCGGCCAGAAGGATCATACAATTCAAGGTCGAGACGACGAAGAAAAGCAAAAGTCACAGGATAATCAACAGGGTCCAGGAGAACCATGATGAGGTGTCTCAAAATTATCTCTAAAAAGACTGAAGACAAAATTTATTTCTGTCACAAATCAGTCACATTCTAGAGAAAATTTTGAGACACCTTAAAAAGACTGACGACCAATCAAAAAGAAGGAAAAAGAAATGGACCAATCACAAGCGAGAATGAACAACCAATCAACGGCCGAGGGGTGGATCGAACCACATGAGGGCTACATGCACAAGGGACACCCCGAGGCCAGATAGAAGAAAATGGGGAAAGACGAAGGTACAGCAGTAAAACTTCGTAAGTATAAAACCTAGTTTCTATAAGGATTAGCTTTAGTAAATAGGATCAACTAATATTAGTCTATCATAAAAACGTAAGTACAAAATTTTATTTATATTTAACATATTTTCAGAGGTAAATAGTCCATCAGCAAAAACCCACACAGAGCCATACGAGCCAAAAATGTAGGGATGCATGGTACCGATGAAATTAGCTGGTGTCCTATACCGACAGAGGTGGACCAGGCACGGATTTCGCGATCATCAGATAATTGTAATTCTGTATAAACTGCGACAAAGTCCTGAAAAGGCATTAAATAAACTATAATAATAATAATATCATTCGATAGGAAATTTGATTTAAAATTCAGTTAAACCAAATCTTTATTGATTTAATTGAACCGCCTACGCAAAAATCTGAAAATTACGAACCTTAAATAACGATTTCATAACATCTTTTAATGAGTCATATTCATGACTCACATGCATTATGCATCAATATTTTTATATTATTGAGCAGAATATGTCATAATTATGATTCACCGTAAATTTTATAAAGATGACTCATAAACATGAGTCACTAAGAAAATAAGAAGAGGGTTCAATTTATTCGTTTCTTTTGAGTGATGCGATATGACTCATTTTATATGTCGTCGATTAAATTTCGTCGATTAAATTTCAAGATCAAAAAAAACGAACAAGAATTGCTCAAATTCAACATCTGAAGGATGTATATAGGCAAGTCGACTATGGAGAATCCGATAAGCATATCAGTTTTATCGTACGAGAACGTTTTAAATATTCCCAATTCTAAAGTTTCAAGCTACCATTACTTTAAGTTATGCTGTTAATTATTTTAATAACCTTTCTTTGATCTTGCGATAGACCCAATATTGCCCATTTTCTCTAGAATTTCATAACCAGTTAATCGAACCTTGTCCGATGATATGTTCGTAAATTTTCAAAATCTAAGATTTCATTATCGTCGGTAAATTTGACAAAATTTTGTCCTCATTCAACTCGTTCTCGGCAGGTGAGCGCAACCGCATGAACGCCTGGAGGCACGTCTACACTGAAAATCATATGAGATGCAGATACTTAAAGATAAAAAGATTAAATAGTCCTGTAACTTTATACGTTTGCCGGTTTTAAGCAAATGTTTCGGGAAATTATATTGTTAAACCTTGAAGAAGCTCTGATTGGTTGAGAAGTCTCGAATAGTAAATCGTTGCTTAACTATCTTATCAATTAGTTTAAATCAAAAATCTGTCAAACATTCTGTCATTTAATCTTAACAAACTTAATAAAGTGGTGTTCTTCCTGACTCTGTCCAAACGGTTCGAGAAAATAGTAAGTATAGAGCGCTCACGCTCGCTGGGGCAGAGTCAGCATGAACTTCACTTTATTTTCTCGACCACTGCAATTATAAACGCCCCTTTTTGTTACATTTTTATTGATAGTTATATTGAAAGAAACCGTACGAATGGGCAGGTAGCTTGACATCGTCAGCAGGGTCAGAAATCACCGCATAGTCAAGTCCAGACGGGATTCCTTTGTCCGGAAACGAAGCTTTTTTACCATTGATGAAAACATTTTTACTCTGTAAATCATCTGAAGTTACGACCCAATCAGTTCTCACTCTAGCAAATGATAAATCAACTAATTTTGTATCGTTTTCGTGTGAAAACGGTTTCAAAGTTGCGGGTTCAGAATCGTAGTTCAATGCAAGAAGCACAAAACTAGAAAATGGATTCGTTTGGCTAGGTAGATGTTGAATCACATAAACATGGACTTTCTCATCAGTCGTTGTGGCTAAACATTGTATTCAAATAACAATACAATATAATATGATTATATTGGCTTTACCGTTGAGAACATCCCCGATCATCAATTGATTGAATAAGTCAGCAGCCCAAAAATCTGGATTCGGTCTTATCACCCCATTTTCATTCTGTAACAATCCGTAGTTCCCACCAAGAAGCGTCTGACGACAAAAAGCAGCATGGCCGTACTTATATAAGTTTTTAAATTTATGTTTTCATGAAAGAATTTAAAATAATAACACCGGTGGTTCCCCTTTTTGCAACACCTAAACTCTCCAAAAAAGTGTTGCAAAAAGGGAGTGTTGCGAAAAGGGGTACCACCGGTGTAATTTATAAAGTAACCTTGGAAAGTGTTCCAAGCCAATCAAGATACCAAAAGGCCGACATAAATCTATTAGTAACAGTGTTTCTTCCAGAGTTGTAAGCGCCACCAGTCTCACCCATCCAAATGCCCTTTGGCAGCAGTGAATTCCAATCAGCTTGCTGTATTTCGTACGCAGTATGTGCCACTTTTTGCCGAAACAAGGGGTTCATTATCTCTGCGTCAACCTGTGGAGACTTTCCAGCACCAAGAGGATAACTATGCCAGGTAAATGCATCAAGAACGTGATCATATTCCGTCATATTAAGCATAAATTGATTCATCCATTTGACATCAGGTGAGTTATCGACTCCGAAAATATATGGAATCTTTTTAGCATTTTTGTAAATTTTGTCGCGGACTTTAAACAGTTCAATAAAATCTACAGCGTATTGATCGGGAGTAATATAAGCTGTAACACCATGTTTGCCAGCAATCTAAAGAATCCGTTTGAGGAATACTCCAAGGGGTCAAATGACGTTTGAAAGTTTCAAGGAAAAATTGATGTATACCATCGTGAGAAAACTCATTAAACCAGGGTTTGAAATTACGATTTTCGAAGTTTATATACAAATTTGTTTGATCAAAATGAAAATCCTTGTTAGCAAAAGAATAAAAAATGGTTAATTTTCACTCCAAATGTTTTAACTTCGTGAAATTTGCGAATTTGGGCCAATTTACGAAAAGTTATTAGGACCGAAATTTTTGTTGCGCATGAATTTGGACTGTCGATTTGGTCGGGCACGAAATCCTGCAGGATCGCACGACAATATTTTTTTGTCGTGATTTCGTACCCTGAATTCAAAATTCGAACCGATATGTGACCGTATATGATAACGGAATCCTAGAACGAATTACCTCATTACCAAGTTCATATGCGAATATTGAATTCGGATAGGTCGTTGAAAATTCAATCAAAAGTTCTTCCGCGTTGGTTGAATCCCAAGCTCCGGTGTAGTTCCAATAAGGTCCATTTTGCGTACGACCAACAAGTGCATTCAGTCCAAAAATAACTTTCATCCCAGTTGTTTGTGCGAATTCAATCAGCTGGGAACGTTTTGATTTTGTGATGCATCCTTTGCCAAAACCCAAATGATCTGTTTCGTTGAGTGGAATTGGGAAAGGGTCACAGTGTTCTTCTTTGGAATCAAAGTCGTAACTAAAGTTGTTCATTTTAAAGTCATTTGCGTGGGCGTAAACGTGGATCTGTCATCAAACCTGATATGATCTTGAAGACTTCCACCAATGCGCAACAAACCATATTGATTCTTGGAAAGAGCAGTTGCAGCTTGTTGAAGAACTTTGTTTTGAAAGTCCAATTTATTTATTCCGTTACCAACCCAACTGCAATTTCCATAATCACATTTTGCATCGGGCCACCAATCAAAATTAACACAGACATATGGATGATCTATTGTATGGTCTCTTAGTACCGCTGTATGTAAACCTTGTTTTTTTGAAATTTACAGGGGTCATGAATTACTAATAATGTAAAAGATACCAAGTTCCTATTCCGATTTGGTTTAAACCATTGGCACTTACATTGAATGAAACTTCGAAACCATTTGCAAATGATAAAAAAGCCACTAACCCGATCATCTCTTTATCGAAAGATAACTTTCATTACAAAGAAGAACTTTGGTATACTTAAACGGTTTGTTAATATGGGCGTATTAACAATGTGTAAATATCAAAAAATTCGAAACAAATTCCAACAAATAGCTTTCACTGAATATATAGGAAGATTAGCTTTCACTATTTAGTTATGTCAGTTGTAGTACCTCAAATAAAAGCCCGAATTACGTTCATTTCAAAAATATAAATTTCACGGCCAACCGATGATTTAAACGGGAATTAGTATAAAATCCTCAAAATGGGAAGTCTAGAATCACTGAATTAATATTTTTAAAGTTTTTTTCAATGACGTCATAGTGACCGGAAATGGCTTTTCTTGGTTCCATGAATGACAGAATGATCACTTTTGGTCAGATATCTGCAAAAAACCATATAGTGGGGGTATCCTTAATTACTTTGAAAATTCGATCTAAATTTAAAAGTATATTTACACTGTATAAGTCATTGTTATGAGGTTTTGAACACTGGTCATTCCATCTGCCCTCAAACCAAAACGTATTTACTACAGTTTTTCTATGTAGGCAGCTCTTTGTTCTTTTTGGTATTTCTTAATTATTTTATTATTAATTTGTACTAGTGAGCAATTTTTAAAAAGAGATATAACAGCAAATAATATGGTTTTTGTTCAACAATGGTCCTTGAAAATTGATGAACTCATCAGTGCTCTAAGTTTGGTTGATTCTTGCATTATAGCGATTCGAATAGTATGAGGTTTCTTTTCGAACTTTAAATTAAAGTTAAATTAAAGTCTTTAATCGATTCCAATAATTTCACTATCATAATCAACCATAATAGAAATTTTGAGCTCAGATGGACAAAAAAGCCATTACTTGTTCTTAATGGGGAAGTTATTCTACTTAGTAAAATCCCTTTTACTCAACGCAGTACTGAATTGAAAAAGATTTTTGCACTGATTGACAAGGATGAAAATTTGTTTGTGACCATAACACTCGGAATCAATTCACTCGTATGTATAGTTGTCAAAAGCAGTTAGAGAAATTGCATATAATCGCTTAAATTTTTGAATTAATGCCCTAATGAGACAGCCAGATAAGTCGTACTTATAACTAATATTGCTACAATTTTTATCCGATGAGTAAATAGATGCAGTAGACAGAGCT
>SCLD01112729.1:0-28663 GCA_004367895.1 Oikopleura longicauda
TCTCGAAAATCTGGGTTACCGCGGAAGGTCAAATAAAGGTCAAATGATTATTCGAATTGATTAATTCAAGGCTGATATCACCTGAACTCTATAGGCGGCCACCCATTAGAGCAGAGTTGCAAATCAACTTGTCGAAACCACTCAACTTCAGTGGTTAATGACTGAGCATTGAATCTTAGTGGCAACCCTGAAAAAACTAGTGGTAGCAAAATTTTGCCAGCAACTAAAATTCAGCGATTAAGTTGTTTTAGTGGCTGCTAATAGATTTTAGTGGTTTTTGTGTTAAGTGGTTCGCCTCTTAAATTCAGTGGTTTAAGTGTTTAGTGATTTGTCACTCAATTTTGCCACTACGACTTAGTCTGCATAAGAGTGTCCAACATGTAAAGTAGGACAGTCTTATGTGTGTGAGTTCTAGACGAAGTGGGTCAGTTAAAGACCAGATGGGGCACTCTTATATTTTTCAGTTCTGATTTTGCAATTCCACATTCCAATGTAATAAGCAACACCTTGCAATCAGCTGGACAGTACGAAGTTGGACTTGTTTTCCATTTTAGAGCCCCGGACTCGGGATGGGGATGGTTGCCCTGAACAAAGGCGAATATTAAGGGACGTCGGGCGCAAGAATCGCGGACGGAATGGGACGCGGGACAAAGGCGGACGTAATCCGTCCCACGATGTTTTATATGGCTATTTCAAAATTGAGATTATAATTGATTCAACCGTTCAAAAATTGAAAATATCCTTTTGAGTCACGTACGAGTCTCGTCCGGTAAGAGTGTTATAATACGGTTACGAGGTAAGGATTTGCGCATGATTAAATCCAAAGTAGAATTTCTATCCCCAGACTGGAATTCTAGAGTATTCTAACATTAAAGTCAGACTGTTTAGTCAGACAAGCATTATTGGGGGACAGACATAAGAATACCCGATCTGGTCTTAACATAAACACAGGCATCACCGAACAGGAACTGAAAAATATAGGGGGGGTCAATCTCTGGAATTCACACATTAGACTTTCCAATATTCGTATGCTTATGCATGTAAGCCTTACATTGTAAGGTTGGGGTGAATTCCGAAAAATTTCAAAACGTTCATTTTCAAGCCTAAATTGCCATTTTCGATGAAAAATCACAAAAACTGATAACTAGGGTGAATTCCTGGATTTTTACTAATTCACGCAATATATGAGTTTCGCGATTTTCCTGAAAATGGCCATTCCGAAAATGACTATTTTCGTGGAAAATTGGAAAAATCATATCTAGGGTGAATTCGTAAAAATCCAAGAATTCACCCTAGTTATCATTTTTGTGATTTTTCATCAAAAATGACAATTAAGGCTTGAAAATGAAAGTTTTAAAATTTCTTGGAATTCACCCTACTTATGCATTTAAGGTAGGTGAGTCTAATGTGTGTCATTTGAAAATCGAAAACTAGTCCAACTTTGAACTTTCCAGCTGATTGCAAGGTGTTGCTTGCTGGTAACTGATTTCATTGGAATGTTAAATTTCAAAACGAGAACTAAAAAAAGTGAAAAACAACCGAAGTTCAATAAAATCTGATTTTTCTGATTTAGAATTGATTTCGTTCCTTTAGGAGATTTGTCTAATCAGCTGACAATAAGAAACAAGGAACGTAACATGGTATGATAACACGAATGGCAAACGGGTCTTAGATTTATTCCGATGTTCTAAATTTTTCAGAAACAAGTCACTTCAAAATACCATATTTATTTCCATAACCAGAGAAGGGTTCCGTAGCGGACTCTGACATGATGACGAGATTTATTGGACTTAGGTAGTAGACGTTCCATTTCTGACTGGGACACCGAAAAATTCCTGGAATAGACTCAGACACAGAATGGTCGAAACGACACGTGATAAGATAAATCCTTTTTCGAGCTTATAAAGGGACCCTAACCCTTCAAAACAAGTACCACGATTTTATGGGCCATCAATTATAGCAATGACTTATTGATCAAAAATTCAAAACGTCCCTAACGTCCCTTCTCTAAACGTCCCTTCTCTATTTTCGGCATTTTATTGTTGACTACTTTTGCTGTGTACTGACTAGTATAATGGCTATGGAACTCTTTCAACTTTTATTATTATTATATTATATTAAATTTATATTATATTTATAAGTACGAACAAAAGCTTGGAAGTTATAATAGACCGATCAAATTCTTTTATATATTTTAAATATTGTCTTCAATAACGCATTTAATAATTCGAATATTTTTTCTCGGATTCGAAGAACCGATTTAGCCAAGAAATGCGTGTCTGATTTCTGTCTGGGTTCTCTTTGCAGAAAATTGAAGATAAAGTTTATTTAGTGTGTCCATGGCGATTCAGTAAAAAGTCAAACTGAAAAACACAGAGAAAGAGCCGAACTACAAGCACAAAAAGAGTCCAAAAAGTCCGAAAACCGTAAATATTCATCAAATTTATAGAAAAGAACTAGCGGCTGACCGTTTGATGGCGGTTTATGGCGGTGCAAAATACCAGAAAAATTACAATAAGGCAACATATGGTTCAAATGGGAAAATTAAGGGAAGTCAAGATCTTGAAGATTTGACTAGCGACAAATATCAGTGAGTACTATAAATTTTATTCTGACTATTTTCGGGGTAATAATGCCAAACTTTTAATAATCCATATGGTGGCCTTTGATTGACAGATCATATATAATCACTCTTAGATTCATATTTACAAAATATATACAGTGACATATAGCTTGACAGTCACCGTTAAAAGTTTCCGAATGCTTTCACAAAAGTTCCATAAAAATGAAAAGAGAAAATGGATATTTGGTCACAGAGTTTTAAAGAGTAAGAGAAAATCCGGTTGAGCCACTCGACTAATACGACTATTAGAAAGGCTTCAAAGCCAACAAAGAAGTGAATAATTATTTATTTCTCATGAAGGATTCTATAGTTGGGTCATATCGGGCTATTTTGGGTTGCTTTTGGTTATGAAACATACACGAAAGCGTGACAAGTTGGAAAAGTGATGTAAGAATCAACATTTACAAAGCTTTAAATCTTCACCTTGTGTGATAGAATGGTGGTTAAGGATACTTAATGCTTGAATCTTCAATATTATTTATATTGTTATCGAAATAGGGATTTCATATCGATATTATGAATTTAAAATGTCATTTCATGGTCGTCGCTTGAGGAAAACAATTGTATTTGTATTTTGAAATATGCTGACAAAAATGTCATTAGTAAATCTGCAGAAATATTTCAAACGTTTAAATCAAAATGGCCCCATGTTCAACCAATATCATCCTTTTGACCCCAATTTGTAGTCTATGATCACCTTTTAGCTGTTTCCAAGACATTAAATTAAAAAATGAACTGATAGTATGCTTTGAATAACTCGTTCAATCCTCAGTTAATATTTGAGCTTCTGAAAGAACGGGAAATGAAAAAATTATACGATTCATAAAAAAGAGTTTCCAATGAAATGAACAAAATTAACATAGTTGAGCTAGGGCCTTAATCGATGTTGGCGACGAATGTTGTAGACGAAATATAAATATTTAAAGACTACTTGTTACTGTCAATTATAAATGTAAGATTTTGCCGTTTTTTGTCCACAAGATCCTCTATCATTAACCATAACTATGACATGTCAGACACCAACAATGACATACATTATGTTATTAACAATGCCAACATCAACATAACTATGATGTCATCATATATTATCATATAGTACCAAATATCAGAATTGGTACTATACTTGGTATAATTTGTATCCGTTCGCACGGACCTGATATATGACAAACGACCTATAGTTGCATTTGCGGAAAATGATGATTCCTGCTATTGATATTATTTGATTGAAGCAAAGATTAAGTTTGTTTCGCAGAAAAGTCAAACTCTTTGTTCGTTACCAAATATTAAATGGCAATTAAAAATTTTGAGTTCTTTGTTACCATTTACAGTAAGAGAGAAACACAAAATGAACATTAAATCGATCGAATTCGAAATTCCTCTAATGGATCAATCAAAGTAAGATTTAAATAATAATATTTAATATTTTTATCCAGCGGATTCAGAATGTTCGATTTAGTGGGTAAACGATTAATCATATAAATTCTCAAACATGAAAGTGTGAGGAAGATTCTTAATTTCTCGGACATAAAAGGGTTAAAAGGGGATGATCCGATCGTTTCCCAGAAATTTCGACATCGCCAGTCGTTTTCTACGGTCATGAAACCCCTTGAGTCCAAAAATCATATTGGAGAGAGTTGGAGCCGAAAAGTTGCTATCTTCCGTAATGTTAGTGAAATTTTATCGTGGGATCTATACATATGTCACATATGATATGCGTATCAGAACTGAAGTTATTACTTAAGTTCCGGAGAACTTAAATTAAATGTATTATACAAAGAACGACAGCTCACAATGAATTAATCAAAAAAGTTTTTTTTTCTCCGCATTCATGATTGTAAAATAATTATATACGATCATCGTCTAGTCTGTCCGGGGACATGTCCGTGTCAAAGTGATCTATAATTTTTTTTAGGGAATTGCGGAAGGCCCGTTCAGTAACCTTCTTGAAGAATGGTGACTTGAATCATGCTCCAAAAGTGATTCAACTGACACCTCACAGATATATCGGTTTCACGGAGCTACAAAACGACTTGACCAAAAAACTTAACCTCCCTCATGGGTGCAGAAAAATCTACACGCCGAGAAGAGGTCGACAGGTAAATGCAATTGAAGATTTGGAAGATCAGGGAGTCTACATCTGTGCTGGCTTCGAAAAATTCAAAAAAATTGATTATGCAAAGCTTATCAGAAGTAAGAAATGGCAATAAATTAGTAGCACAATATATATTATATGTCACCTCAAAAAACATGTTTTTGAGGTCATAAATAATTATAATTTGATTATCACTTGCTGATTCGCATGGGAGGTGTGCGGTAAATTAAGAACTACACTGATCCATCCGTTACTACACCAAAAACTTAACTAGACAGCATGTTTCATAATTTATTACCATGATGGATAAACAGAGAAATTAGACCGCAGTCGAGCGCGAGTCCATGTCCCGTCGACGAATTTGTCTCTTCCAAATGCGTCGAATAACAGGAACAGCTTGATCTCGACGAGAGTCTTGAGCCGTTATGATTGCGATTTCATTAATCCGCATTTATTAGGCCATTCGATACAATTCTTAATCTAGAGTTTGATTCTGAGCTGGATAACAGTTCACCAGAGCGGCATCATCGACAAGTGTATGGAGGAGCAAAAGCTAGCAACCATCACACCATTCATGATAATTCAAGGAAAAGATTTTTTATCATATATATATTCTTCGTTGGGTGCACTGCAGTAGTCGAAAGCTTATCTTGATCGAACTGGATTCTATCTTCGATCATAAGGACTCGACCAACTTGAATCAAAATTTATTTTAATAATATAGGAACTCAGTTCATTACTGATTTCAATTTTCTTGCTACAAAAAGAAAAATCCGTCTAAGTCCGATTCGACCAAAAAATATTTTGGTAATTTTATCTGGTCGAAAACCATACCAGAAAGTGAATATGATTGTCAACAAACGAACTGTCATGAGCATGGACCAACTTATAAGCGACATTTCTAAAGCTCTTGGTCGTCCGAAGGTTTAATCTACTTTCTGTAGGTCATCTTGACTTTAAGTTGATATTTAGTGGAGAAATGACAGAATACAAAAACTTTATACAATCAGAGGTGATGAAATAATCAATCCAGGTCAAATATTTTCTGAATGCGACGTTTTTGTGGCTGTTCCCGTTGGAGGAAGGTATTTTTAGATGCATTATAAGAAGGTTCAATTCCCTGAGAGAGATACTTCTAAGAATAGGAACAGGTTAAAAAATTGCACCTGTTTTCTGGGTGAATGGACTTTGCTGATTTCAAATATAGTATCGGTTTGTTGGTCCAATCGACCCGTAAAGAGATATCACCGATTAATGTTTCAATTTGTGGTAAGATGTAAACACTCACTTCAGTCTTAACGACAATTCAAAACTACCTATACCTATATTATGGGTATCCCCTCAAAGTATGAAGCCAAAAGTTCAATCTGGAACTATAATTAAAATTAACAATTAAAGCACTTTATTGGTATCAAATTGAAGTCAACTTAAAAAAAACATAAAATCTCAAGGACCTGGTTGCTATTTGTCTCAAATTCTAATAATCGTGATCTATTACGCGGATAAAATTACTTCTTGGGTAGAATTGTCAATGTTCACGCATTCGGATGGTCAAAAATCTCAGGGAATTGTACCTAATTATATGCTCCCTATTCAATATTTTTGCTATATCTTAAATATAAAATATCACTATATCTATTTTTAAGGATAAGTGGCTCGGAGATGTCTTCCATCATCGAAGAACTTTATCCCGAATCCCCATTTCAACGCAAAATCATGAAAGAACATCAGGAAGCAAAGGTAGCACGTCAGCTATTGGCTCGGAATTTAAACACTCTTCCACCAGTGGAGAAGAGGAGAAAGAAACCAAAATATGATTCAGAATCACGGCTGCCACCGAGTGGGCACAAAGTATCTCAGCCGTATGAATCTGCAAAGAAACTCCCTACGGTATATTTCCTCATATAGCTCACATTTCAAATAAAAAGTATAATGGAACAAAGTATCATATTCTGCTCACAAAGAGGAGAAAAATTAGAACGACTTTCCGAATATACAATGAAGAGGGCATCATTTCAGAGAATTATGATATTTTGTTTAGTTATACTTTTTAAGTTCATAACATGTTGTTAAGCAGCACCGCATTTCACCATTCCCACAGAAAGAACTATCTTCTTCATCGGAAACCAGGTCAAAAATTCCTCGTAAGGTCAAGCAGTCAAGTCAACACTCACAATCAACTCAAAGAGTGTCGAGAAATGGTCGAACTTATACAATGTTGGAAAATAATGAACAAGAACTTAAACAACAGCTCTATGAAAGAGATCAAAGGTTGAAAGAAACTGAAAGGCGACAAGAGGTTTGAATAGCAAGGAAAAAAATAGCAATGAATATAACATCTCTAACGGAAAAAAATATCATGTTATGCTCACAGAGAGGAGAAAGAGGAAAATGACTCTCCGAATAAGCAATAAAGAGGGCGTCATTTCAGAGAATATGATAATTTATTCCGTTACAGATGATATTTGTTTAATAATATTTGGATAATATTATTATGTTAACAGAGTATTTAGGATGCATTCGAGGTTGTATTAGTATGGACCTGGAATTTTTTTCATTGATGAGGATATTGTTTTTTACTTAATGGTGTCCCAAACAGTGTTTACCAAAACAGGCCCCCTAAATCGTGGTAGAACCATAATGATCTCCGTGGCCAAATTGCGTGGGACACCCTTAAGAGCCATATTTTCGGCTTCATTTCTCATTTAGGTCTAGTATAATTAAATATTAAGGAATTAATGTTGCGATTACGGGAACAAGAAGAAACTTCAAAAAGCTTGAAACGTCAGATTCGGATGCAACAAGAAACACAGCATATTAACGATGTGCAACGAAAAGGTACAGCAGCTAATTCATGTTTAAGTTTATTTTTCGGGCAATTAAGTGTCACGCATAGTCTCATGCTGATCGTCATCGGCTGTTTGGCAATGAATGCTGGATCCGAAAAATCCCCCTAGTTCTAGTCGGTTCCCCTAATTCGTAAGCAAGTGGTTTCAGCTTTTATTTTTTTTCAGCTGATGAAGAAGACGCTCGATTGAAAGTTCTTGAAAATGAATATACTCAAAAGGAAAAGGAAATGGAAAAAGAAATGAGACGATATCGGGAACAAATGGAAGCCGAACAGAAGAAATTAGCTGAACAAGAACGATTAAAAGTTGAAGCAGAAAGACAAAAAATTGAACTCGAACGAAAGAAAATCGAACAGGTTTCTATCATACACCACCTCAAAATCAATAATTTATATAAGGAAAAATCATTCCAATGGAAGTATCATTATAAAAATCGAAATAAGGGTCATTTAAATTATAAGGTTATCAAATAATGTAGCTTGGTATCATATTGAGTATTGCAATATCATGCTTTGATAGAAATAGTTTGAATGGTTTATTCTTGTATGTGCAGTTCATTTAGGGTTATTCAAGGTCGTTAAAGATCAGTTTAGGAGCGGCATGAACTAGCTGAGCAAGAAATTGAACAGAAACGCCGAGAAGCGCAATCCGAAATCGAAAGAGAATGGAAAAGGATTGAAGATGAAAAGGCTAAATTGAAAGGTTAGTTCACACATGGGTCACTTAATATGAATAAGGGCCAAAATAGTCAATTTAAATCAGTGCAGATTTGTATGTACGCATTTGTATTTCAGAAGATCAAAAGAAGCGAGAAAAACCACCACCGGCCCCAAAAAGCCGAGAAGTATCAAAACGAGTTTCCGATGTGAAAGTCTCCAAGGTCAAAAATCCAGTTTTATTCTCAGACGATGAGGATGATGCTAGAGGAATGGTTTGAAATATTTCCTTTTTTATAAGTGTCGCTAAAATATGGATTTTTGTCATATTTAGATCGAGTTGATAATAGCATGACCGTAGATTTAACCGAAAGTTTAACTGGTTAAATGGACCGGTGATGCAACAGTCATGATTCTTTACAAATTTTGTATGTAAAGATGTTTTGACAGTTTAAAACATCTTAAAACTGAATTTATGATAATATAATATAAGTTAAAATAAAATATATATTATATGTTTATATAATTTAACTTAATATAACATCCGAATCGATCCTGTAAAGGATTCTAAGAAACCAAAACCAGCTGTTAATGAAGTTGTTGGACAAGGTAAAAGAGAAGATGATGCCGACCAGTGGAGAAAAGAGCTCAGACTAAAAAAAGAACCGCGAACAATTAGACAAAAATCTGATATCGAGCTTAGGTAAAGCGTTCCGAGTCAAGCTCCGACAATAAATTCAATTAAGATACGAAATCGGCAAGAAAATCGGGGATGGAAATTTCGCTATAGTTTATCGCTGTCGTATGGCCAACACTCAATCTGAATTTGCAATGAAAGTCATTGATAAATCAATCATGAAAGGAAAGGTTCGTTTACGCCAGCTTGTCAGTGGTTCTCTTGAGGACTGTGTTCTACATGTAGATATATATAACATTTAGACTTCACTGTTCTATTTAGGAAGAAATGATTGAAAATGAAGTGGCTATAATGCGTCTTTGTCGTCATTCGAATATTGTTAAACTGATTGAAGAGTTTGAAACCATTGAATCGATTTATTTGATTCTTGAATTGGTTCGAGGTGGCGATCTATTTGATGCGATAACAGAGTCATTACGTTACGATGAGTCAACTGCTGCTGCGTTAATTTCAGATTTAGCAGCACCCATAGGCACATGATACAATTTGAATACAGTACGACCTTATCAATTGTTGATTAAAGTGCCATCGAGTGCTTTGTTACCATGCAACGTAACCATGGGAGGTCAGTCTTCAGGCTCAAGATAATTCAAGTGTTTGAGTACATAATGTAGCAACGCTACAATGACCTAGTTTTGACTGACAAAATGATTCTTATTTCGTTATCATTCATTCAAGAATATTTGCATGCGCGCAATATTGTTCATAGGGATGTCAAACCCGAAAACTGTTTATTAGAACGATATCCGAATGGGAAACTTCAAATTAAATTGGCAGATTTTGGATTGGCCATGGAAGTTACCAAGCCAATTTACCAAGTTTGTGGTACTCCAACATATGTTGCACCCGAAATTCTAGTCGAAGGAGGTAAAAGTCTTATTGTAAGACTAATAAATTTATTTTTATTTATACATGTCCGGCCGATCGGCGAGACGCCATGACCTTTTATGTTATTTCTAGGTGGCCAGGGATATGGACTCGAAGTTGATAATTGGGCAATTGGCGTAATCACATATATTCTCCTTTGTGGATTTCCGCCCTTCCGGAGCCAAAATCGGGACCAGAATGAACTCTTTGATATTATTGTACGTGGAGAGTTTGAGTTCCTCCCACCATATTGGGACAATATATCGGACAGGTAATGACTCAGATAGACTACATTGTCAATATGGTAACATTGATATTGGTTAAGATTTCAAGATCTCGGTGAGATTTTTTATGTTGCCAAATGTCTTTGAATTAAACCGCTAACGTATTTTGTCTCTGCCATCCGTCATCGGCATAGAATTCGACGTTGTAGGCTTTAACTTTTAGCCACCCGGATTACCTAACAATCATGAATTATAAAATACTTATGACCATTTCTAGTGCAATGGATCTGATACGAAAACTGCTAGTAGTTAATCCAAAGAAACGATTAACAGCTGAGCAAATATTAAAACATCCGTGGATCAGAAGTCAGGGCTCAGTCAAAGGACCAAACTTGCAAAGGAAAGCACTTCGTTTCTTTCTTCGTTTTAGCACTACCTCCTAATGATTTTTGTCTTGTGAGATCAAAAATCTCGTAGGAAAATTTCGAGTTAGTTTGGTTGAATGTATACCATCTTGGACACAAATCTTTTGTGAGGGAGAGGAGGGAGAAAAGATGTGGGTGGTGCAGAATTTTCACAAAACATTTATGTCCCAGACTGGTACGAGTAACGTATTACTCATAAGAAAATGAATTCTATAGATCTGGAGGACTCAAAATGAAATGTTTTAAAGACAAGTTACGATGGAATTAACAAGGCATAAACTTATTTCTCAGAATAAGCAAAAACGTGGTTCCGTTCCAGCTACCTAAAATGACTCTTATTTCAAGTTCAAATATGATAGAAAATAGAATTTGGTTATTTGCAATTACACAAACACAAAATCCTCTGCCTTTTATACAAATCTGTACAGTTCATTTTCATAAAACACTTTTCTCGAATTATTTCAGATTTTTATTTAGGCCGCGGACATGGAAGTTCATGAATGAAGCCAAGATTTTTTCGAGCTCAAAATAACTGATCCGAGAATCGAACTCGGGTCTCCAGATTGTTTGATTTGGTGTAATAGCCTCTATACTAATCAGTTTCGAACATTTTTTAAACTCGAGCCTGGAATTCACCAAAATATTTTACGAACTTATAGTATTATTTATACTGTATAAAGTATACTGTATAATTCAAAGATCTAGTTTGAAATCTCAACCGACAAGTCTTTCTAGTAATATATTTGGGGAAAATTATTACTCGACTTCTTTGTATCAAAAAAATCTTCATTCATTTGTTCATAGCGAAGAATCCACTGGAAATGACTCGAGTTGGACTGTAACATCGATTTACACGAGCGCCGCACATAAATCTAAGCGCGTATTTCGCGACCATGTCATGTGGTATTTTAAGGTACCGTATTTAAAAACTTTTGTCATTTGAAAAACAATGTCTGATTGTGATAAGCCCTTTGCTCCGCCCATTCTCATTAAGAACGAACCAAATTTCCTGCTATCTGATACATTCACCCTGACTCTTATTTTGAAGCCAAATCTAACCCAATAGGCATGTTTACCTTACTTACTACAGTGATAGTAGCCTAAATAGTAAATGGTGATATTTTAGAGCTTTAAAAGAGAAATTAGCTATTAAAACTCATGAATTTTCATTGTTGTCATGATTATGAAGGAGATATTTCTTGAACGTAGGTTTGGGAAGACGAATGATATTCATCGTAAAATGACCCCTCTTTTTCGGAGCCCAAATATACATTCTAAAAGCCGATAATTAAGCACTTTGGAGTATTTTAATAAATACATTCATTGAAACCACCGATTTCTTATCATTAACCGTGGTGAAATGGGTTGAAAAGGTGTTAAGTTGGATTTCCGCCGATTAAAAACCTTTTGTATGACATAAAAGTTTTAGAATATCATTCAATGGTTTCATTTTCAGCTTAGAATGATTCCAAAAATTCATAAAAAATATTTAAAATAACAAAAAATAAAAATAAAAGAAGATGAGTTTTTTCTCAGATAGATTTAGCCCCCTCTGGTGGCGAGCAAAATATTATTTTAAAGTTTTTTCTCTGGTGTGGTAATGTTCGTCTTTTTAAAGTGTAGTAAAAGAGGACTCGTCGCCATTGAGCAGTTCGACCGCTTTAGTCCAAGTCTTTAATATCGACTGTAAGTAACAACAATCCTATCGGACTAAATTTTATCTGGAAAAATCAACTATTATAAAAACTCTATTCATTCAATGACCTCGAAGAATAGCGACATTGTTCAGTTTCACTTCTATTTATATTTCACTTCTATTTGGCAAAGGGATGGAAGAAGCAACTATAGGCTAGTTCAAAGTTGGTTTTCGATATAAGATAGTTTAGTCATTTTATTTTGGTTAAATTTCGGCTGGCTCCTGATATTCTTCTTTATAGTCTCTTAAATTCGAATCTCTGAAAATGTGTTTTAATATTTAAATGATTGTGTGAGAGTGATTCCGTGTGTCGCTTTTTATTTCTTCGGTGCGTCGCTCATTGCTCTGGCCAGCGGGCGCCTCTGCATATACCCAAAGCTAGTAATAATTTCCTGGGAATCACTTAATTCGATCTTACAACTACATTTTGAGCAATTCAGAAAATTGATTTAAAATGAGTTATAACGTTATATATGACAATAATATGTGGAAAATTATCATATTGACAAAATTGTGTTTTTAATTGCTTTTTAGTGAATTTCGAAAGGTCAGGACCTAAATAAAGGTTTTGACAGATTAAGAATCTAATCCAGAAATCTTGCGCCAAATCAGCAATGAAGCCCTTTTGCTTTCGATGTTGGCATGGAAACTTTCTCAGAAGGGAGAGATTCTTTAAGTGTATGTTCGGTCAAACAAAGTCAGTTCAGTTAAATTATAAATTAAAGTTCTTTCACGACTAATATAAATTGTAAGAGTCTTTTATACGTGACTATAAAATACACTTGACTCTTATATCGTTTTATTGGATAACCGAAAGATGAAGTGTTTCAAAAGCGCAACTAAAAATAGAAATCAAAGTTCCCATGAAATTGTTGGTCAGCAGGTAAAGAGAGTCTTGTCTCCTTCTCCTTTTCTCTTTGCCCCTATTTCGAATTCAACGTCCATTCACCACTAGTATAACATAAACCTTATACCACCGGTAGTTAAAAAATATGTTTGTTAAAATTCACCAAATTACAAACGCTGATAATAAGGGTGATGGATGTTAAAGTTGATGGCTGTCCGGCGAATGTGTTGTAGACTCAAAAAGAGCCTTCTCCTTTTTGTGTTTATGTATTTCAGTTTCCTTCATTCAAATCTAAAAAACGAAATGAAAAGAAAGAAAAAAGATATCGAGACTTTTGAATCGCGACACTCTTATGGTGGGTTTAGACCTCGTAAAATATAATCATAAAGCACTAGGATAATAATCAAACCCAACGAAAGCCAAACCAGAAAATGGCAGAAGTAATGTGGTAAGACGTTAATGGTGAAAGGGTGACTTCAGGGTCAAATCAACGTCATTTAAGTGAATCAAAGGCTTTTTAGAGACCAAATACTGTTTAAAGTTTTTAATACATTTTAGGTAGTCAATAGGAAACTTTACTTTCCTAATTAATAAATAAAATGTACAGTCCTAAGACCACTAAGGATATACACACCAGTAGTGGTATTTATTTTTCTATATTTGAATTTAAACTTTAAGAGACTCAAACATCCCAAAACGTTTCATCAGAGACATCATCAACGTCTCCTTTTCTAATTCAATTTTTAAACTACTCAATTTGAATGTGGAATAATAGCCGTTCATCGGGGAATGCTTTTTTAGACGTCATCGCAACCTAAAAACCATAATACAGTTTTAAACATCCCACACTAAAAATAATATAATCACTTAGATGATTCGAAGTTCACGACTCAAATAGAAACTATCAATCGAGTCTAAATTGAGTCTAATAGATTATAATTTCACATTTAAAAACGCCCAACTGTTTATAATCTAACGAGTCACGACTGACAGTCGCCGTCGGGTGTTTACAGGACTCTGACTTTAAGGACCTTGATGAGGATTTTGTTTTCTTCTTGTGTGATTATACAGTGAATCTAGTATGTAATGACCAGCTTGAAAAGATCCTCTTTATTACATAAAAAGTTACAGTGTTTGCATTCTGTCACTGAAGCACGTTGAGGCATAATCTTCATTTTAGACCTTGTTCATCAAAAAATAGCCAGTTAAATAACGGATTTTTCGACTACCCTTCTAGGACATAAATGTTTAATAAAAATTCTGCACCACCTACGCCTCCCTCCTCTTCTTTACAAGACATTTCTGTCTTAGAGGGTACCAGTGGTGGACATCTATTTCTTAGTAGAATCTTACACCGCCCACGCCTATTTTGAATGTGAACAATAGAGAAGATGAGGCTTTCATCTACTAAGAAATAGATGTCTACCAGAGTATATAATATACGGTATAATATACGGTATATTATATACCGTATATTATACCACGCTAGGCCGAAAATGTTTTGTCAAAATTCTGCACCACACATCTTCTCTGTTGTTCACATTCAAAATAGGCGTGGGCGGTGTAAGATTCTACCAAGAAATAGATGTCCACCCCTGTACGTGGTAAAGTCTATTACAAGATTTCAATTAGAGTTCTGATAGGAATAGCCCAACGGGCTACTAGATTATTATAATATACACCCCTGGACCAAATTGTTGGGTCAGATAGAATCCTTATCTTCTCTATTGTTTAAGTTCAAAATAGGCGTGGGCGGTGTAAGATTCTACTAAAACAAAGTGGTCCAGGAGTGTATCTAACTGGTTAAAATATCATATTCTGCTCACAAAGATGAGAATGACTCTACGAATAAGCAATACAGAGGGCGCGATTTCAGAGAATATGATATTTTATTCCGTTACAGACGATGTTCGTTCCCATCGCTGTTAGTCTTTTTAATAATGATTTACTATTTATTCAGCCGAATAAAAGACATACAGTATTTTGTAGGCACCATGAATTCAAAGCCCAAAATTAGCTAGCGAGGGTGCATTAGCCGTTTATTGACCCTATTCCCCGCTGGAAAATATTATTTGACAGAAGTCCATCTGTCTTGTTTCCTGTAGATGTTTACGCAAACACCATATTTTGACATAATTACCTGTACTCATTTCGGATTAACCGTATTTCGGATTTACCGTATTTTCGCCGATAAGTGTTTTTAGTCTTCCACGATTGAAAAACTTCTTCCATCGAAATGACTCTCTATCGCTATGTAATCAGGTTGTTTCGAGTCTAGTATTCTAGGTGTGGCTGATTTTAATTTCGTCTTTTTCTCTAAGTTATCTTTAACCCCATCGAGTGGCTTTTAATTTCATTTTTTAGTTGAGGAACGATGATGAGTGGGCGTCTGGCTATGGAGGAGATTTTTCAACCTACGTCCAACATCTTCATCTCTCTCCAGAATGAGTCATCATCAGCCGAGATCTTAACGTTCAGGACATTTTCTCGAATATTCAACGAGAAATATCCGACCACGGAAGTTAGAGAAACTCTCGAACCAGTCCGAACCAGAACTGAACGGAAACAGATCAAATGGTTAACCAATCAGAATCAAGAATGACCAGTCTAATTTGAACACCGAAGGAAAGGGAAATCGATTTGTAGTAAAAAATATTTTTAAATGAATTTGTAATAAAACATCATTTACTCATATAAAATGACTCAAAAATATTACTTCGTCGTTTAAGTTTTTCCTTCGGTTGAATTTTATTATTGTCGGATTATATTTGGAATGAAAAAAATAAAACGATCGGTTACTAGTACATTTTCGTACGTTTGAGATTTTTATGAAAATTCGTCGAGGCATTTTTTTTATCCCTTTTCAAGTGAATGTCTCATACAGAAACAATAAATCAAAAACAATTAGAATTTGGCGAATCACACATCAAGGTATGATTTATATTAAAAAAAAATAACCACTGTGGTACTTATCTTAAAATGTACATTTTGGTATTTTAGAGTAAGCGGAACGTATTTCATTCCATTGACAGCGGAAGTGATACAGATTCTGTAATCGACAGTCCACTGGCAAATAGGAACCGCTTCTTAATTGGCCTAATTATGACTAATTAATCATCAGTACAAAGGTTAAATTGTGATGAGTCATACTTTTCTAAAGTGTAAGTCTTGATTTGACCTTGACCTGGCCTAGAAATGGTATTAAAGTTCAATATGTGCCTTGTGTAATGTATCAAAGCATCATCTCGGTCAAGGAGAGTTGAATCGGTATGCACCATCAGCTGGTTTTGATCCATTTCAATCAACACAGGTTTGTCTTAATAAAATCTTTTTTTAAAATAATTTCTCACTCAAAAATCTTAGGCACAACAACAGCATCAAAAATCAACTCGTAGAAGTACTAGGAGTGAGGCAAAGGCTGCTTCTGAACGAGCAATTAAAAATTTCAAAAATTGTTCAAAATTCGATTCACATTTTGACACCCTAAATCGAATAGGGCGTCTAGAGATTGCCGATCCGACCACCGTATTCGACCCTACTGGTCACGTGGTAGCTCATCACTGTTGTGCAGCTTGGTCATTTGGTGTTGCAGCAAGAACGTCATCAGTTCGTGGAGCATTTGGTGGTGCTGAAGAAGATTTTATATTAATTGGTGTCGACAAAGCAGTTTTAACATCACTATCACGAAAGTGTAAATACTGTCAAAGTTACGGAGCATCTGTAAAGTGTCGAGTAGACGTTTGTTCAAGTTGGTATCATTATCCATGTGCTGTCGCTTCTGGTGCATTTCAAGATAGTGATACGTGCTCTATATTGTGCACACCAGAACATCGACACGAAGCACGACTTTTATCAAGCCACTCTGGATGTTCTCTTTGTGAAGATATTGGGGATTTATCAGATTTATTATTTTGTATCACGTGTGGATATCATTATCACGCTCGGTGCCTATCGGAGAATCTAATTGTTACCGGAGAAGTGAGAGCAGGATGGCAATGTCCTGATTGTAAACACTGTCAAGCCTGTAACGAAACAACTGACGATGTCCATATGATCATTTGTGAAATTTGTGATAAGGGCTGGCATACATATTGCCTAACGCCTCCAATGTCCGAAATACCAAAAGAGGGATGGAGTTGCAACTCATGTAGGACCTGCTCAGAATGCGGAAATAAAGCAAATCATTCCGGCCAATCGAATATCAGCGATGAAAATATACTTTGTATGGATTGTCAACGACTCCGTAATAAAAATGAATGGTAAGTTTTCGCACTATTCCGTTATTCAGTTATAAGTTCGAAAGTGCCCAATTTGATAACTATTATTTTAGTTGTATCTGTTCGAAAGATACGCTGGATGATCGCGATGGGAATATATTAAAGTGCATCGAGTGCCTGGTAAATGTGCACGAAGAATGTGAACTTGATAAACCGTCCAATCCGAGTCGATATAAGTGTCCAAAATGCCGCATTGGAGAAAATTTCGAAGTTCCAAAAAATCCATTCGCTTCTAAACGAAATCGGAAGCTTTCTGATAATTGTTCTGATAACTCTGACTCTATATTCACTGACGAAGGAATGTCTGATCGATTGTCAGAAGAGCTTCATCAGTCTGATTTGGCAGAGGACAGTGATGATCTTCATCTAAACAGAAATACACCAGAGATGGTTGCTAGTGAATATTCGTCAAAAACAAGTAAACTTGAGCAAAAGATCGAGGCTATGACTCCTACTTCCACTACTTTGACGCCACAAAGTGAGGAAAACGACAGTGTTCACATTAAATCAGAGCCTGAAATTGTAAAACCACCGCCACAAACAGTGTCAGATAGTAATTTATCAACTAATAAAAAACCACCTGCGAGTTCGAAAAAGAATTCAAAAGCTTCATCAAAAACATCATCAAAGATTTCTCGAAAAGGTTCAAAAATAAATTCAAAAGGAGCCAACTCAAAGAAAAATCCATCGAAAAGAAAATTTAATTCGGATTCAAAGAAAACATCAGATGATCAAAGTTCAGAAAATTCAAGTTCAATCTCGGCCGAAAATGCAGAAATGGCCAATTATTTCAAAACTGTAATTTATCCATCTTCAGATAAATTCTTGGCACAAAGGTAGAATTCGGCTTGATACATTTTTTTACGAAGTCCCCAAGTTATTTTCATGCTAATTTTACTTTTAGTGACATATGTGCCGCATGTGGTTCAATTGGCAATAAAGAATCAAAAGAGGCACAAATGATATTTTGCATGAAATGTGCCCAAGCATACCATTATTACTGTAGTGGTCTCAAGAGCGTCAATAAGATTCCAGTAAATGGATGGATTTGTATTCACTGTAATGATTGTGAAATGTGTGGCAAAAGTACTGTCAATCAGGACAAAGATGTTGTCACGTGTTACGATTGTAATAAGAGAGTTCACATCACTTGCGCAAACTTGCCAAAAACTTACCGTAAAGGTACTTGCTACATGTATAAAGTCACATTATTATAAATTTATTTAGGGGCAATTTGGAAATGTCAAAAATGTAAAATCTGTGATTCATGTGGAACTAAATCGAATCCAAATTCACCCGAATGGAAGAATAATCTTAAAAACTGTTCTATCTGTTGGTCACGCCAGTTTTGTATCACGTGTGATCGCCATTTCAAGGAGGACGAACTCATTTTAAAATGTTCAAGCTGCATGCGATGGCAACACGCCAGTCACGAGTCAATTTATGAAGAAGCAGAAATGATTTCAGTAATTCAGCAGAACTATCAGTGCTCTGGTTGTCGTCCGTCAAACAAATTTTATCGTCCGAAGCTAAAAGAAATTGATACAAATGAAACCATAATTGAAAATAATTCCGCTGAAGCTATCGACTTTGGTAAAACACAAGAAAAGGACGGTGTGGTTTTTACAGAAAATGGATTTACTGTTTTCAATCGAGAATTGCTCAGAATAATTGGCACTAAAAAGAAGATCAGAGAAGATTCGAAAAAACGTTTAGACTTTTTAGAAGGCAGCAGTATTAGTAATCCACAATTTCCTGCGAGTCCGATGCATCCTAGTCAAACAAATGATGTCGATCGACCAGATAACGATAACGAAGAAAATAAATCGAAATCAATCAGTGATAAAAATGATAAGAGAACTAGGAAGGCGTGTAGGCCAGGTATTGGAGGATTTATCCAAAGATCTAGAAACAGATGTGTTCGATTAAACGATAAAGACAATGAGAAAAAAATTAAAAGAAAAAAAACTAAAATATCAGATACATATCCTCAATATATTCAAGAAGCATTTTTCGGAATGTTGGGGGTTACTGAAGCTGAAGTTGAGTCACAAAGCTCAGGTCTCAGTATCAAGGCAGAACCACCTGATTCCGTAGGCATTGGTTTCAAAGTCATGGTGTATGACTCATAGAGTCTCGATTAGATTGACTGAGAGCATTTAAACTAGGTTTAATTCTGAGGAATTAATGTTGTCTAAAATGTTCCCATGGAAGTCACTCTTGTTTTCTCGGAAGTTACTCTTTGTTTTCATTTAATATCTATGAAGCCAAATAAGATTCATTTTTTGCTGCTGAATTCATCGAGCCAATTAAACAAGAACGGATGGACGATAATATGAAGAAACCTTCAGTTCTTTCTGAATCCGAAGCTGAAGGTTTGGATTTGGATGAATATCTAGAAGAGCGATATTGTATTGTTGAACTCGAGGATGACCTTCCAGAATGTCCAAATTCAAGTGATGAGTTTGGGGAAGTTCCAGATGACATCTTTGGTGATCTTATGGATGGGTCTGGTGGTGATCTTGGGTTTGGACTCGATGGTGATAATGAAATGGACGATATCATGGATGGTATATTTGATGAATTGAACTCAGATGAAGAAGACGAAAAGAAGCCGGAAGAAAAACCAGACATGAATATCAAACAAGAACGAAAACCGATGACACCTAAAACACCTCAGACAGTGTTCAAAGCACCACCTAGTGATGGAATCAATCGCAACTCAGCACAATCGCGACCCGTTTTTACTACAGCAACAAATATGCCCGGACAGATTATCTACAACAGTGTAAATGGTGGACCACCTCAGCCAATGGGAGCACAGCAAATAGGATCGCAATTAATTTCACAGAGCGGATCACCCCATGTTTCGCCACAGCTCCTCCGGCCTGTAGTTGGCTCAATGGTGACATCAAGTGACGGATCGACTCATCAAATTGCTCATAATTCTCCGTTTCCAGCTAATTTCGTTCAAATGCCGCGAAATCCTATTCGCTTAGGTCCCCCTGGTGGTCCAAATATGCGTGTCAATGCATGTTACGGTACTTCTGGTCAAATTCAAACGATGCACCAGTGGAATGATTCCAGAAAAAATGAGGGTAAAGCACCTGAAAACTCTTTAGGTCCAGTTACAGGGCCAACTGTCACGTCTAGCGCCGCGAAAAATATGGATAAATGGCGAAATGATGAGACCCTAGGAGATAAAGCAACTATCTCGCCCGTACTATATGCAAATATCAAACACCCTAACTTGAAAAATGAACATCCTGAATGGTCTCAACGTCAAAAACAAATTCAAAGATTGTGGAGAAGAATATCACAGGAAGATCGAGCCCCTTTTCTTACACAGGCTCGAGAAAATCGTCACAAACAAAAGGCATTAAATGCTAAAAATCAGACTAGACAGAGGGTTTCAAGTTCTAGTTCAATCGATACTAAGATAAAGAAAGAAACAGTGTCATCGGGACAGACTGTCCAACAAATTGTCCATACTCATGGGGGACAGATAGTAAACCCATCCGGACAAATTATTCCTGGTACGACACAAATTGTTCAATCTCCGGTCATTTCTGGCCAACAAATTCTTGCCCAAGTTACTCAATCACAAATTATTCAATCTTCGCAATCACAGCCTATTGTGTCAAATGTTACACAAATTCAACAAAAAGTGACACCGTCAGCCCAATCAGAAAGCCCAAAAAGTAATTCAGATCATTGGAAACAGTTTGTAGTAGCGTCACCAGATCAGTCAGGACCAGTCCCAAGCCCAAAACCACCCCAATCACCGATCGCACCACCATCACCCGGTCCAGTTTGCTTTCCTCAATCACCAGCTAATCTATTAAATGGTAGTAGTGGAGGTGCAAGCATGCAGTCACCATCACATCCACCGTCACCACTTTCAGCACCATCAACACCACAACAGACGCCATTATTGAGTCAAGATCCATTCATAAATCAAAATAATGGAAATGAAAATGGTCCTTCAAGACCAGGATCAAGAAATCGTCATGCAAGTCATGATTACTCACATCAGATGTCACCAATGAACATGATGTCACCACATTCACCAATGCCCCCTCCAATGTCTCCAAACCTTGTCAATTCTTCAGGTAAAACAACATTTCTGATATTATTATTTAATTTTTAAATCATTTATGATTTTTGATTTGTTAAGATCATTTTTCGTCGCCCCCTCCACCCTCTCCTCATGCGGGGCAACGGGGTTCTGGCCATTGTTCAAATCCAAATCAAGTTATCATTCCATCCCAATCTCGATTCAACCCTTCCGGTCAGCTACAAGTTCATATTCAAGGTCAACAGCAAATTCAACCTCAACCATTCGATAATCGTATTCTTGATCATAATCTTCAATCGGCAAATCAGCGCTCTCCTCGACATCCTATGCCAGGTCATGTGACTCCTACCCCACCACAAGTCCAAGTAATGAGTGATCAAATGATAAAGAATATGGAAAGAAAAGAAAGAATGCGTCAAATTGAACAACAAAGAGGTACACAACCATGGGGTGCCACGGGTCAAATCCTAATGAGTCATCCCGGACAATTTGGACCACAAGGAGGCGCACCTCAAAATGGAACACCAAGATTTATTAATAACCAAAACTTTTTTAATCCAAATGGAATTCGATTCATACCACAAGGGCAACCGGTTCATCCACAGCAGGGTCATCCACCAGGAGCGCCAATGAGTCGACCCCAAATGAGAGCCAATCAAATGGCTCAATTTTCACCGAACTCAGCAGCAACACCAAGTGGAATTGCCCAATTTCAGCAACAGCAACACCATATGCAACAACAAATTCATCATCAAATGCAACATCAAATACAGCAGCAACAACAAGCAAGCAATAATCCTGTGATGAGTGATCTCAATCAAAACCAAGCAACTGATTGCGATAAGTCACGTGATCAGAAACAGAGCCAATCCGCCAACATTGAGCAATATTTAGTTGCTCAAGATCCTAAACAAGCAGCAGACGTAAGTGGTGGCGCAAGAGAACAGTCACCAACAGCTACAAGTGGTGAAATGACTATCAATGCAAAAATTCAAATTGAATCAGTTACAGCTGCTCATCATAATGGAATTAATATCGGAATAAATTCTGGTGGGGGTACTGCCCTTAATTCTAACTTTTCAAATAATGGAAATGATTCTGATGGTGACACCCAGTTGGACGCATCCGGAAAGAAAAGTAATGAATCGGAGGAAGAGACCACCACCCAATCGTCCGCTGATCAGTCGACCGGAGCGGCCGTCAGAACGAAAGCAGTGGCTGTTCAACCACCAGTCCAGTCACCATCATCAGTACAACCTGTAATATCACCGGCAAAAGTTCAAATGATTCCACAATTGGATGGATATGATGGTGATTCAGAATCTGATTCCGATTATTGTTATCCTATTTCCATTCCTCAATACGATGGCAATGACAGTGATGGAAGTTCATCCGGACCTACTTTACCATCACATGGAACTCATGGAATCGTTTTAGCAGTTTCGGGTGCTGGGAAAAAGGGAATAAAAACACAACAGAGTCCACAAAAAACCCCTCAGCTCGTCCTAAAAATTGATGACAAGAAAAAAGATTCGAAAGGTGATACTAGAACAATTCCACGGAATATCAGTCCTAAACCAAAAGACAATTCACCGAAACAGACGATTGTGGCAACGGCGAAAGTGACTAAACCAAATAGTCCGTCACATGGGTCACCAACATCGAGACCAGTGAGAATAATGTCACCAGGTCAAATGAGGTCGATTCAAGGGTCACCAAATCGATCTCATTCGCCTAGTCCGAATACGGTTGGGCGTCCAATCTCGAGTGGAAACACATCGAATTCATCAAATAGAACGAACAATACTGTACCGATACGACTTGTAACTGGGAGTCGAGTCAATCAACCGGTAAAACTCCATATGGTTATGGCTAGCAAAGACTCAAAATCGAAAGCAAAACCAGTTTTGATTAGAGAACAGCCTTTACTTCTCGAAGAGATGGTAAACGAAGAAAGGGAACGAATGGCAGCTCGGGAGCGCACTAGCACAACTAGTGGCGAAAATGATGATCCACCGAAAGTCAATCTTCCTCCACCACCAGTAGATCCTGACCAGTTCAAACCCGATCAGATTTCGTCTTTGGATCCAATCGACAGAGCAAAAATGATTCTTTATAAAAAAGCTCAAAAGAAAGCTCTAGAAGAAAAGGAACGGAAACAGAAAAAAGGATCAAAGAACACTCAATCAGGATCAGCTATACCAGGAGCAAATCAATCTCGAGCTGGAGTTAGCCCAGTAACACCAGGTAGTGTAAGAATTAATAAGCGCGGAACAGATATTATCAATTGTCAATCACAACCCAACATTATCACACTGACCGGAAATCAGACAAGACAAATAAAAGGTAAAGAATACGTTATAGTGTAGTATTGTAAATTTATTTTTCAGCTGGTAATCAAATCATCAAAGTTGGAGCTGATTTAAAAAACTCAAAAATAAGTTCCAGTGGCCCGAATAGTGCAAGCGGTGGAAATCCTCAAAATAAATTTGAAATCCTTCGCCAAATTCAATCAGAATCGCCAAAAAATCAAGATAACCAAACCATTTCATTTGGTGGAAAAACTGTCAAAGTCTCTCAAATCTTTGCACAAAACCGATCTCAATGTAAGTTTTCTAACGTAGTTCCTCTTCAGCAATTTCTCACTCATGTTTTAACTTACTTTAAGCAAATGATCAAGCGACGATACCTCTTTCAATTGTTCCGACAAGTTCGACTGGCCCAATTTACAAAAAATCAGATGATAACAATTTATCTGGACATAAGGCAATTTCAATCGCGCTTTCAAAATCATCCGATTCTATTCAAAGTGGTGGCGATGTACAACAGACTAAAACGAATTTGTCTCGGTCGCAAAATCGGTCAAATAATACCAAGACCCAAATTAAAGGTAGTGTAAACAAGAACCAAAAGAAAAATCAAAATCGTGTTGAACGAATTAATCCTGATCAAGTGAATTCTACGGGATCTATTCTTGAAGTGAAAACCAATTCAAAAAATGGATCGAAAACAACATGTCTCAAGAGAATATTTACTGGACAACAAAATCATGGACAAGTTTATTTTGCTCAGCAAGGTCAAAGTCAAATTCAACGTCAAAGAAGTGGTGGAATTGAATCGGGCTCAAATGGAGCTCGATCTGATTCAGAACATGAGAATGAAGCACAAAATGCACTGATAAAGCAGCTTTTAACCGCTGAAAAAGTTCAATTGACCGGCAAAAAGCAAGAAATTACAGGCCTTAGTCATCAAAATGGCGGTTCTGTTCAGCAAGTATCAATAGAACAGCTCAAAACTCTCGGAATAAGAGTTCAAACTGATTCTGAACGGCATATAAATTCACCGAATTCAATTAAATCTGAAGGATCGTCAAAAGGATCTTCAACTCCGACAACACCGAATCAACTAACAGGAGTTCCAAATATGAATGAAGTATCAGTAAAGACGGAACCAGGGCTCTCCGAAGCTGACAAAAATAATCCATTTGTACAACATCTTAAAGAAGCTGAAAAGAGCAAAAATGTCGCCATTGATATAAAACAAGAGTTCAAAACTGAGCCCGGGGTAAAACTTAATCAAGGACCAGGAGTTCACGTGGCAACTAAAACAGATCCAAAACCAAACCGGAAACGAAAACAATCAGCTGATACGAAAGATAGAGTGAAAAAGCGAAAAGTCAAAAATGAAGATGGAAGTATTTTGCAGCCATTGAGTCTAGCAGAAGCACCAATCAGATTAAATATAGATGCCCTTACGCCACTTGGTGGTGGAACTGTTGCCAGACTGGGCAAGGATTGGGATGGACTTGGCAAACGATATTGGGATGAAGAATGGAATTATGGCGGATGGCTTCAGGATGCAGTTCATTTTTATAATGCATTCAAGGAACCAGTCTATATTATATTTCGTTATAATGCGGGGTTTTATACCTTTTTGAGACGTGTGGGACTGAAGTCTCACGTCATAGCATATAAAGACTCTGTCAAAGGATTTTGATAAATTCAAGTTTATGAAAAAAGAAGCGTCTGTTCCAAAAGTGGTCGATTTCAGAAAAGATTACAAATCCTTGAAAAATTGTTTTGAAATTGTCGTTACTGAAGATGAGAACGAAAATTCTTCAGATGAAGAAGATTTCAACTCTGAAGAAGACAAGATTGAATCAATGTTTGACAATGAAGATAATCTCCTTCCACCCCCTTCTGCAGTAGATTTTCCTGTTGCTCCAAGCTCGCCAGAAATCAAGGATTCCGATTTGATGTTCCAATTTTTAGAACAGGTATCATATTTTGATAGTTGTACGATAGATTATTCTGATTTTATGTTCAGACGACGAATGAGAGTCTATACAGGGCGAACAGTCCAGAAATCGAAATTCCCGAAACATGTGGTTCTGGCAAGGACCCAGTGACCGTGACATTGACGTTTCGTTGTGGAAGTGACCAAAATATTGAGCAAGCTTTGAAAGCTATTTCGAATATAATTGGCGACCAAATCGTTGACTATACTATGGTACCGGATGGACGCAAAAAAGAACGAGGTAAATAAATGTTATGGACCGATCAAAAATCTCTGTGACATCATCGTAACATTTTTTTAGATTCTTCAAAAGAGGAAAAGCGGGAGACTCAAATCAGCTTTTGTAAAAAATGCTCGCAACCCATTTTCGGCAATCCGATCCGGACGACTAAACTAGAAGAGTTCGAATATTGTACAATGAGCTGTCTTAAGGTAAGTTTCCTAGAATGTTGAGACCAATGATAACATTAATTTGTCAGATTGACACAGCCGTTCGTGAAGACATGTCGAAAAACGCTTTAAAATTAGGCAACTCAGCAATGCTAGAAAAGAAAGCCAAGGTAAGTTTTCAAAACATTTAACACTCCAATATGCACCGACTGCTTTGGCATTATGGGCGTTTCCCTTCCATTAAAATCATATTTAGCTGACTTATCGCCGTAAATTATTCAAAATCTGCATCTCTGATCTGATGGAAAAAGAAATTATAAATGATTCCAAGTCCAAACCAGCTTTGAAACCGATTTTGAGTTCGTTTGGGGTGA
This sequence comes from Oikopleura longicauda, assembly GCA_004367895.1. Taxonomy (NCBI): domain Eukaryota; kingdom Metazoa; phylum Chordata; class Appendicularia; order Copelata; family Oikopleuridae; genus Oikopleura; species Oikopleura longicauda. The sequence goes on from SCLD01112729.1 coordinate 26,392, forward strand.
GTCGAGCTAGTCAACGAAAAAAACAAGAAGAAAAACTCAAAATGAAAAAACCAGAAAATAATGGCTTTTGGAATTATTGGTCCACTAATTTTGGATCGCTCAAGTCACTGGTTTCAAATAAAGACAATCCAAATAGGATCCTGCCCAGTGAGACTATTATAAGTGAGGTCATCGATACACGAAAATGTCTTTTCTGTAAAGTTATTGGCGAAAATAATGAAGCTGGGCGACTTCTTTTTTATGAAACTCAAACTTGGATACATGTTAATTGCGTTATTTGGAATTCAATGGTCCAAGAGCTCAAGGTGAGTGAATAAAAAACCTTAAATATATATGGAATATTATTTCAGACTGGTGGACTTCTCAATGTAAAAAATCTTATTTCTAAATCAATGGTAACCAAATGTATGTTCTGCAATGAATCGGGTGCTTCAATAAATTGTACTAAATCCCGATGCGATTCCAGCTTTCACTTTTTATGTGGACGCAAAGCTAATGTCACTTTTCACGATAACAAGGTAAAATAATAAAGGGTTGAGTGAACAAGCCTAAATATATATTCAGAGTGTATTTTGTCAAAACCATTCGGTGAAATTAGTTCCACTTGCTTCAATTGTTAACAACAGAAAGCTTTTTATTCAAACAGATGAGATAAGCCAGGTAAATTAGCCCAACACAGGAACCAATCATTACCGAACACTATTAAGCTTACAAATGCGTTTAATCTTCGCCATTTGGGCGAAAAGCTTTGTTTCCGTTTTGGAAATATTTCCTTGGCATCTGTTGGTGAAATTATTCCCGAAATCATGCTTCAAATCGAACAGTTCCGCCTTCCTATTGGTTTCCAGTTCACGAAACGTCTTTGGTCACATCATGACTTCAAGCGTCGGATAGACTATTCAATGAAAATCGAATGGTCGAATAACGAATATTATTATTCTATTCAGGTACGGCATAAGTTGTGACCAATTTATTTTGTGCCACTCAAATCACCACTTTCGATCTGAAAATCTGCTTGTGAAACATCGATTAAAAATAATTTCAGTCAACCGGCGGCCTTGAATTGCGAAAAAATAATGTGGGCGAAGATTTAGATTCGGCTTTTTCTTCTATCAATAAGTCTCGATCAAACAAAAATCTTTACTTGATATCAATTGACCAAGATGTTATATTCGGCTTCAAAGTTCCACAGGTATACTAAGCGTTGGAATTATCTTAGGAATGTAGCATTTCTCTTTTTTTCGATTCAAAATCTAATATTGTTTTTAGCTCAAGAAATTATTATCAAGTCTACCATGGATGGAATACATTGAACCAAACGGCGTTAACTCGTCGATCAGATCAATGTTCGCCGGTCCAGTTAGAAAATTCACCGTAGAATACAGCCCAAAACGATTTTGCGGTGATAATACGCCATCCTCTGACCAAAAATTAGCACAATTTGTTTCTTTAAGTGCCGATAACGTTATTTTGAAGAAAAAAGAAGAACGTGCTTCTATTGGGTTATTTGCACAAAAGTCATTTGAAGCTGATCAGTTTATAACTGAATATAATGGGGAAATAAAATCTATTCCCAAACATTATCACACCGATCCGAGTAAAATTTGGTAAGTTTTATACATAACGATGGTATTGGCTTTCGACGAATTTTGAAAATATGACTTCCAGTTTATATTTTTTGATCAAATTTCATGCACCTACGCAGCTTGATATGCTTAAAAAGTAGGCAATTTTTTGTTTTAATTTGATGTCACCTAGTGACAAAAATAAAGGGTAGAAATCCACGCGATATGAAGACCTAAATTGGTGCGCAGTGACCGATGGCAATGTGACTTAGTGGTCACTATGTTTCGCTCTGACGCTGACCGTGAGTGTTCGAACCTCGGACGGGTCTTGCTTTTTCGTGAACTAGAATTTTACATTTTTCGTAATAGCGTTCAAAATGACTATTTATGACACATTTTAATACTTTCAATCGTTTTCTTATACGATGAAGTAACGGATCTTGCGGGAAATACTTTCACCTTCAAAAAAAGTCTGCCTCCTTCGGGGCTTGGGAAAACATTCATTCTTTTGGTTTCAGCCTTTTGAAGCGGAAACTGTAACTATTTCAATCATGATATAATTAGAAAAATGAATATCATTTTTCGAATTACACTAACCTTTTTTCAGAATCTTTTTACCGCATCTGGTTAACCGGTTGATTTCATTTTTCCTAAGTTTTCTCTTTTTGTCAGTTTAACCGGGTAAATCTCTGGTATTTTTCAATATT
>SCLD01112842.1:0-28611 GCA_004367895.1 Oikopleura longicauda
ACAATTGCAATGGCGCTCAAGGATCTTATATGTCTTGCCTTTCCCGTCACCCAGCCAAAAAAGAAGTCACTGGGCCGCAAATTGATCCATACAATGCGTTCACAAGTTCATCGTCAGTTGGCATCATTTTATGTTTCGCACTTCATAACCCAATTTTATTTTAGCCGGTGCTGATGAATCTGACGAAGAGCCCGTCTTCGAGCCCATTCAACCCGACAGGGAGGACCTGGGCCCAATTGGCGGTGCCACCCAGCTTGTGACGAAGAACATTTTCAACCTGATCTTCTCATTTTTCCGCGCCGTCTTACGGGTGAGCCGACATTTTGCTCTAGTGTGTCTAAGTTTGATATAAAGAAAATGCGAATGTATGTACTTTTCGTATGGTACTTGGTGCTGATGGTCGTGCTCTTTGGCAAGATGTTGTTTGCTATTCCAAAAGCAATTTTGGTCGGCCTCAGCTCGGGCGTGGAGCAATCGGGCATCGTGAGTGCGATAAAAGGTACACTCATGAAAAGTGGTGCACGACAAGTAATGTGGGACAATCTTGCTGAGCTCTTCGAGGACAGGTAAACTGAAGATCGAAAAGGAAATTGAGAATTGAGTGTTATGTCAGCGATACGGACGACTCGGATGACGAGGACCAACCAGAGCTGACAGGACGACCAACAGGAAACGAGAGTTACATGGATGATACCGAAACCGAAGATGATGATGTAGATCCAAAAGTACAAGAAAACATAGAAGCTGGCCTGATTGATTCAACTCAATCGTTAAACAATCAGCTGAATCGCGATAGGAACGATATTTAAGCTTCAATTTAGTAGACTTACTCTAATTATTTATTATGTGTAACAAACCATAAAAATCAAATCAAGCGTCACCGAACCACAACCACTTGGACCGAATGGCGACAATAACGTGACGACACCGCAGCGACAGCGGCATAGGCCGGCAACGCGGACACTTAGTCGCGATTTGGCCGATTTGTATGATGATGATGATGATGATGACAATTAAATGTGTGTTTTATTCGATTTTTATATGCTCATAATAAATGCCAACATGTAGACAGTCAGCTAGTGCCAACTCGTACGTATGTCATTTCAAGCTGCCGGGCAGTCTTTTTCATTATCGGTAATATGCTGTTCATGTTCGTCTTTACAACACTTAGAAAACATCAGCTGGTAAATAGCAAATATGATTGTGACAGTGGCAATGACACCCTTTGACGGATTTTAAAACAAAAAAACACATGATAAAACTAAAAATTACTCGACAATTAAAACCGTTCCGTTACCACTTTAATCTCTTCATTTATAACGAACATGACTGGTATTCCTGATCAACGTTAACTTATTTTGTATTGACTTGCGTGAAGCGTGAAATTGGAATGTAACTGGTTCAAACAGCCTGGGTTCACTACCAGAGTTTATTACTTAACTTTCAAGAAGTGAGGTAGGTTTTTCAACAAATTCTCCATGTCACTGGGGCTGATCGCACTCAATGCTAGTGCAAACGATTTGTGCGGTGCGGTGTGGGGCTTTCCGGCATGCTCTGAGTGATCGTTCTAATGATTTCAAATGTGAACTTATTTAAGTTGCGAAATAAAATTACCTCTAGGAAGTTGTTCACATTCAAGGGCAACAACCCAAAGCCAAATTGAAGCTGAGCAATGAAGAACAGAACACCTAAGTGCATTTTATTTTAGTCCACTTTTGACGGCTCCGTTTCGCGTATTTATATGGGCTTCTGGTCGACCTTTCCAGACTTCATATCTTCTGACACAATCAATAATGAATGTGTCGATTTATTTAGTGTGGCTGTCAGCGTGTCACGAAAAAAAGACGAACCCCAGAATGTGCTGAAATAAGCAACGTTTTCATCATTATCAGCCACTAGTTCATCACCCACAATATACCGAATTTCGGTCACTTCTTGACAAAAAGACGGTGGCATATCACGCGAATCAGCAAAAACAACACTCGGATGTTTTTTCAGTTTGACTCCTGACAAGGAATGCATTAATGTTTGCATCTTTATAAGGCTGTCGTCTTCTTGTTGATCATTAGATCACCAGGAACGAACATGAAACTTGTCAAGTTTTTAATATTACACATGAGTGAGTTAACACGTTGATCAACTGGGATGCGTTCAAAATGAAGCCCATGATACCCCGAATGCCCATGCGCATGCTTGACTTTGATTAAATTTGTGTTCAGCAGGACACAGAAGGAAGAATAAATGAACAAAAAGTGATTGTAATATATGCTCTCAAACTCAATTACCGCAAATTGGATAATTTCTGTTCCATGTCTGAGGTTTAATAAGATCTCGAGCACGTCATATCTCGCTTCACCGAGAGAAATGAAGACGCCAATTTTGCTAGGTAAGAGAGTTCTATCATTGTCGATGATGGCAGTTCGCATTTTAACTGCGATTTCAAGTTCACCTGGCGGCCAGTGTCAGTCTAATCCCTGCGAACTGGCGTGAACCAGTGTTTTTCAATTGTTTGCTCAAAGCTGGTCGGTCAGTAAGCCTAAATGGAACCATTGATGAGGATTGTCGAGTCACGTTGGCCACTGGTTTTAAGGCAAGCCGGTTACTATTTAACGGTTTTAAAGTGTTGATTGCCATAACTATTGCAATATTATTCCGGATAAAAGGAAACAAAAGCGGCTAGCTCTGCGGAAATGGAACTACTTGGTCTTGACTCCGCTGAAGTGGTAACAATGGATGAGTTGGTCACCAAAGGTGAAAAGTGTTCTTAGTTGTGGGATTGCATTAAATGTATTTTTAGCTAAAGAAACGAGCGATTCGGGAAGTGGTGATTCCGTTGACAAGGAGTATATCATGATTCCGGTCGAAGTGTTAGAGCAATACCGCTCGTCAAAACCAAAAACGGTAAACCGGGCCGAAATGCATGATGATTATTAGGCCATTTTATAGGTGGACTGGCGCTCACTGAAACAAGACGTAAACAGTCTCAAGGAAAAACTCGACTCGGTCAGCGATGTTAAATAAAATTGACTGCTTTATTTCAACAGAATAAATAGAAAATTACAGCTCAGGTGATGCCAGTCTGGTCGCTTCGTCCATCTTGCCGAATTCATTTGGCTCGCCAGCTTGATAAACGGGTGCAGTGTATGCGCGAGCACTGGCGGTGGTGGTGGCGGCGCCCTCACCATTGCCATTCCACTTGTAGCCCCATGACTCAACAATGCGCGTGATGATGTTGCGGTAGACATGTTGCTGGACTGTAGTTGTCGACCGGATACTGTGATCCTCGTCGGCGTAAAACTAATTAACAAATTAGTAAAAGTTAAACTGTATAATTACTCACGAAGTTGTTGAAGTCAATGCCCTCCGACACGAGACCCTTTTCCATTTGAACGGCAGATAAAAAGTGAACATTATCGTCGTTGGTGCCATGAATCAGATGATACTCGGCCTCGGCGAACTTGGCGAACTTGTTTTCTTTGTAGTTGCGCTCAATCATCGAAGAATTTGACCAGTGTGGATCATTAATCAGCTCGTTCTCGACGCCCGTGAAGCCCATGTACCGCTCAGCGTACATGGCATCATAGAAACGCCAATCGGCCAGTGGCGCAACGGCAACGCCGGATGTGAAGACAAGTCCGCGCTCGCCACCGCCGTACCCGATGATGTTTGTCGTGGTATAACCACCATAACTCCAGCCGTACACGGAGACACGCGTTTTGTCGACGACTGATGCAAAAGAGCTTTTGTTGATAAACCAACGAACGAATTCAGTTTGGTCGACACGTTCAGTCTGTGAAAGGGCCATGTAATTGGCGAACATGAAATGATCACCTTGGAAGGCTGATCCGCGTCCGTCGACACTCACTAAAATCAAATTTTAGCCATAATAAAAAAGATATTATCTTACGTGTGATGCAATCATAAGCACCGGGCAAGTGCACCTGTGGCCAACTGCCCTTCCATGAGCCGGAAATCTTTTGGAACTCGGGCCCGGCGTACACCTCCAAGAAAACGGGATACTTTTTGGTGAGTGAGTTTTGATCGAAGTCAATGGGGACGAACATTTCGTAGTTGTGATACGTCTTCAAGTCTTCGTTGAACCACACGCCCAGAATGCGCTTGCTTCGGGCCAATGATTCTTTTTCGTGGTTTTCTTTCAGCACGCGGTTGTCTTCCATCAGGACCCAATCGCCACCAGTCTTGCGTGTATGCGATTGTGGATACTCGGGCCCACTGCAACGCAATACTTCGCGTGTAGCATCACCGTTACGTCGGATACTAGTCGACTCACAGCTTTGAGTGGTTGCGTCAAAGTCGCAAGTGACACAGTCGCACTCGTCACAGGCGGTGTCACCGGCTTTCGTGGATGCAGTAAAAACATGGCGTTTGAACTGAACATTAGAATGAACATTATAATTTGTACACTCAGTATACGCTTAATATTAAGAGAGAAATGTCACAAGTCATCACCTGCTCAGTGGTTCTGTGGTCGCCAACAGCGGCACCACGCGCGGCAGTAAAGTAGACCTTGTTTGCAGTCTCGTCATAGTGATCCACACTGACAGCCACCCATTGCTTTTCATTGCTGTTTGTCAACCAAGTCGCTCCGCACAACGCGGCATCACAGTTGTCAACTGCTGTTTGTTTAACAACATTCCAGTACCCGTCTTTAATTCTAAAGGCAAAGAGTAGATGGAAGAGTATATCGAAGTTTCCCGAACTCACTCTAATCCGAACGGATGCAGGTCACCGTTGGCATTACCGGACTTCTGTGAGTAAATGGTGAAGTACTCGCCAAAAGTATTGGTCAGAACTGGTTGGAAGGGGCCGAACGAGCCAACCCACCCATGACCATTGGAACTGGCATCATTGACCCATTCACCTTTGTCGTTCCATTTACCCTACAACACACAAAATACAAGTCAAGTCATGACTTCATATACTCACCGTAACGCCGCCATCTTCACGTCCAGCCGGTTTACACGAATCGTACTCGTTAACTTTGCATGCCAACGCCTTAGACTGGGTGGCATCGCGTGAAGACCACACCGAGACAAACCATTTCGAGTCCGGTGACCATGCAAAACGCGTAAACCATCTGTTTTCGCGATTACCGCCTTGGCCTTGTTCAAAAACGAGGCTATTGGTACCACCAATGCTATTGACTTCCGTTGGTGCATCTGACTCTTCCGTGTCGTACACGTAAAATTTAGTCTTGGCAATTTCTCCACCCGCCTTGGCGTAGCGAATTAAGTTCAATCGTGGATATTGCTCAAACGATGTAATATCGATATCATTAGGGCTTTTTGCAGTCGCATGCTCTGGATAGACTGAATACTCCAAACGCTCGATTTCGGACACGTCGAAAGATGCAAAGGCAATGTATTTGCCATCAGGCGACCAGTAGATAGTGTTTGTGGTTGAGATCATCTCCTCTTCATAGTTCCAATCGGGCACGCCGTTGTAAATGCATTTTTCCGGCTCTGTCGACTCGTACTCTACGCCCAAGATGCGTGTTTTTTCATCGCACCATCCGCCGGTGTCAGTGACACGTTTAAACGCAGCACCCTTGATACTGACGTAAATGTCTTTGTTTCCCGACACGCACACGAGGCTATGGCCGGCTGGAGCCCAACCACAGTACTGAGCCTGTTTCATGATTGGATCATTGGTGACCGCATCGATCTGCTTGTCACCCTCAATATCATACACGTGGTAATCGGCATAAAACGAGTGGCGCCACTGCTTCATGTAGTTGCTGTAGCAAAATGCCATTGTCTCATCAGCCGAAAGTCTACACCCGGCAAGTCCTTTGATATTGTCCCTCCATGTCTTGTATTTGTCTGTGGTGAGTTTTGTCGCTCCATCAGTGCAGCTATCGTAGTTATCTTGGCCGATCACATACTTGTCAACTGGCCGACTGTAGTAATGTCCGCCGGAACTGCAGATATAATTGTCAGGGTTGACTTTTGAGAATGCGCTGTTGAAGCCCTTGGTTGAGAGTTTGGCCGCACCTTCCGCGCTTGACCACAAGTCACTGAACTTGACGAAGTTGGTCTCGGGGAATCGCTGGGCACCTAAACAGTTTTATGAACATGGCCATACTCTTTGTAATTTTACCTGGGTCCTCGGGCACATCGACGCTGTCACCCGTCAACACAATTGGCAATGCGATGACAAGGGCGAGGGCGACTCCACCGCCAACGCCGAGCAGGATCTTTACCCAATCCCGCATTGGTTCGACTTAGGACGACTCTTTTAGTAAAAACGACTTAGGAACTGTAATCCGGCGACACGTCTAGCTTGGCAAATGTTTGGTGAAAGTAAAGATCTATAAAGTAAGTCAGTGTTGAGGGTGCTAATATTTGCTGATGTCGAGTACTGGCTGGCGCTTAGAAGCTATAAACAATTTTCCATAATGATTTACGCAATATTGGCCATTCCCCTGTATGCGAAGTACTTTGGCCCAATCTGATAAGGATTCTCTTGATATACAGAACTGTCACAATAGTATCGCAAGGTGAGGTCACGGGCTATGAAACAAAAATTTGACCATCAACCTATTCTTTGAATTGTACCCGGTAGTATGTGGTTTATCTGACGTTATATGTCATTATCCGGTCATGTTCAACAAAAGATAACACATGACATTTACAGTGTCAACAAAAACGGCATCTATAATTGATATAGGTCAGTCGACTCGAAGCTCTGGTTTGTATCAAGTAACAGTAACTTAGTTACCTGGTAATTTTATGTTTAATTTTCTCTTACCATTTCTATTTCAAATAAACTACTTATTAATAACTTTTACAGTTGAATACCATGAATCATGGTCGATGATCAGGCTTGGCAGTGTGAGACACTTTTTGTTCATGGACCAAGGGCAAAATCATCGAAGACACTCATCGAAATATAGTCATTATCCATGTGAAAATGAGAAAAATTCAAAGAATGGCTCCTGTTTACCCAAATGACATCTTATCAAGCCCACTTTTTAATTAAACTTTTTGACACATTGGCAAGTATGGTACCACAAGTGAACGGCATAGAATTTGCCAATAAACGATTCTCTATCTAACCTTTGTCCAGTATTGCAATGTCATCATGTAATACATCATACTTCCGCCGTTGCTTGCCCCCTCCCGTAAACGTATCATTCCTTAGTCTCTTGCTGATCTTTCCCATTGTTTTATTCGCACAAAAATTAAAAGGTTTGTCCGTGTGATCAGAGGAGGTGAGTAGGCAGAATACACCAATTAGGTCTTATCGTCTCGCAGACATTGTGTTCATCATCAGCACCCGGCGTGCATGTCGCCCAATTTGCTCCTCCATCGTTGACACCACTGAGAAAATGACGAGAAATAATATACCGCCGATTATAGCTTGTTGCATTGGGATGGAAGACGTTTTGAAGACGCTAAATGTTCAAAGTCAAGCAAACTTCAAAAAAGCTTCATCCCGAGCCTAAAATGCCGTCCACTTCGCCAAGGGCATCGCACCACTTGTCACCTGCATGCACACAACGCAGCATGATTGCACCAGCAATTTGTGCGCCAAAACCAATCAGCAAGAGAATTGCCGAGCTGTAAATTGGGTTTGACAACGAATGATTATTCGAGAACATAAGTTCAAATTTGTTTGTCTCATTTGTTTGTTCGATAAACACACAATTAAATCTAGAATCAATCTTAATGTTGCCAATCCCAACGTGGATAAACTGTCCAATTTCACGATCACTCGTCGTCGACGTCATCATCTTATCCGTTGTGTCTCTTCTGTTTTTTTTTTGAGAACACGAACGGACAACGTAGTGACGACTAAATAGTGTACCACTAATCAATCATGTGGAAAGATTGAAATCTCGGCCTAGATTCGAGAAAAGTTCGAACCACTCATGCCGTTTCGAGTAATCATCTGCACCGCGACAATGGCGCGCTCTGATTGGCTGTTGCGGCGCGGTTATTCATTCCATCACTCTCTCTCTCTCATCACACACACACAGCACACACACACACACTCTCTCTCACTCACTACACTATTGGCACGTGACACAACATAGAGAATAAGAGAATAAGAAAAAAAACGCGAGCGAGAGAATAAAAAAACGGAGCAACAACTAGGCATCATTTCCGGTGTGAACGACAAATTAGTTAATGGTCATGGACGTTGAGCAGAAGATGCAACAGGAGCAAGTAACGCCTGAATCAATGCAACAACAACAATCAGACGACGCCACCACCAATGAGGAGGGACGCCACCCACTGCAAGACAGCTGGACATTGTGGTACTTGTGTGGGGATTTTTAAAAATTAATTTAAAAAATTAATTTAATTAAATTAAACAGTTGAAAATCCTTAAAAAACGTCACCCGACAAGACAAAAGACTGGGACGAGCGGACAATTTCGTTGATGACGTTCGACACGGTCGAGGACTTCTGGGCCTGTTACCACCACGTCAAATTGCCCAGTCAACTCGCCGTCGGCAGCGATTACATGCTGTTCAAGACCGGCATCGCGCCCAAGTGGGAGGACCCGGCCAATGCCAAGGGCGGCAAGTGGGCCATCGAGAGCGACAAGAAGTGGCGCGCCTACTTGGACAGTACGTGGTTGGAGACGTTGTTGGCCGTGATAGGCGAGGGTTAGTTAATACTTTAATTTATAGAACATGTTCTACAAAGTAATTCTAGGCTTCGAGGAGGCCGGCAAGCTCGTCACCGGCGTCGTCGTCCAGGTCCGGCGCAAGGTCGACCGTTTGCAAATCTGGACGTCAAGCTTTGACGATTCGGAATCGTTGATTTTCATCGGGAAGAAGTACAAGACGGTGTTGAAGTTCGAGGAGAAGCACCGAGTGCTACAGTATCAACGACACTCGGACTCCCTGTCGAAGCAGGGCAGCACCACGCGCGCTATTCACCAAGTATGAGAGACGAAATAGAACGACAAGCATAACAACGGAGAAATCATTTATTGAACGACAAACAACGTATATAGTACCAAGACCAGGCTACTTTCCTTATAACACATATTCACACACACACACGTACACCAACACCACCACCAACGATCTCGCGCATATCTACATTAGCACGGTTTAGTGTAGATGGTGCCTTGGCATAGGCAAATAACACATATATTATCACTGTACAAAAATTGCGAACATGGGGTCTATTTAATTAGATTGTTTTAGTCTGATTGACATTTCTTCAACCAACAGAACACCAACACTCACATTGTTAGGCCTTTTTGTAACAGTACCACCACCTCCCACCCTCGCCTGCTCTCATATCATCTACTACTAGTTAAATTATTAGGCCTGTACATATGTTCCACCACTTTTTTTTTACTCGTGCGCGTGTAGCGTGTGTGTGTGTAACAGTGCCCGCCCCACCGTAAAACCGTATAAAAATACATTATATAATGTAGATAGTCAACTATCGACACCTTCCTACAATAATACCAGAAACACACACACACATACAAACACAAGACGCCCCCTACATATGCTCAACTTAGACTATATCAATTCTCTACTACGACTTGAAACGCCCGTTTTTAATTAGGTAATTCCTTTATCTGTTTTGCCGTGTTCAAGTTCATTACAATCTACTACAAAAAATAAATAAAATATCAAACAAAAAAATCAAACAATATTGGCCACTTTATTTATATAATAGTGTAGTTGTGATGTACAAAATGAAACATAATAATAAATTAGACTAAATCGTGTGTGCAGTGAGATTGAAGTAGAATTATCCATATGTGCTGTTACTGTAGCTATCGTCGTCGTACTCGCCCGAATATTCACTGTCCGAGTCACTGTAGTCGTCGTACGAGGTACTCGTGGTCGATGTCGTTGTAGTCGTCGTCGTTGTCGTTTCATGCTCATGCGACAACTCCTCCAGCTCGTCCACTGTGTTCGTAATGTCGCGCATTTTCAGGTTGATTTCGTTGAATTTCTTGTACAGGATGGCGATTTTGCCACTGAATAATTTTGTCGCTTTGCTTACTAGGAATGTTTAGTTTTATACTGACCCTTGGTGAACGACCCGGGTTGAGGTGATTTTTAGCTTCGAAATCTCTTGCTTTAATTCGTACAGGGCGGTGGCATCAGATTGGGAAACGGCGGCGGCGCCACCGGCACCATTACCAGCGTTCTGTCTGAGCGCCATTTGATCCAGCTTCTGTGAGAAGCCCGAGATTCGCGACCGCATCTTTTGGATCAAGTAGTTGACGCCTGACATTTCACCCTCGAATCGTTTGTCACGCTGCTGGACTAGTTGCAGTTGCTCGGTGAGTGTGTTGATGTCATCACGTACACTGGTCACTTGTCGATCAAAAGTGGCACTGTAGTCAACGCCCGGTGTAATCTGTTAATAGTATTACTTTAGGCATGATCATTATGCTGCTTACGTAGCGCATCTGCTGCAACAAGTTTTGAACGTCGCGTTTTTGCACCTCTTCAAGCGTATCCACACGACCTGACACTTGGTCAACGCGTCGAATCATGTCTGCATTGAAGTCGTTATACTTTTAACAAACGTCATAATAACAAGACTCGTGTTTTACGAAAGAGCTAAGAGTGACTCCAGTGTCGACGTATGCCTGACTTTCAAAGCGCGAAACCGTTGCGACTGCCGTGGTGATTTGCTGCTCTAGTGGTGCCGAGTCGAAAACTACCGGTGCAGAAACGGTGGTGATTATTTGATTTTCTTGTTTCTCCAGGACGGCTTGCATTTGAAGCTGATTTTTTAAAATTTTTATTAAAATCGAGCAAGTTAACCTACCATTGTATCATTCAATTGGAATAGATCATCTTTCATACGATCAATCTCTAAGTAGACCAGTTCTGATGAGCTAGAATCAGAAGCCACGTCCGTCAATTGTGTCTTCGCCAATGCCTCCTCTAAACTTGCCGTTTTGTTAACCACACGCGATAGCTGATTCGCATTTTGCTCCGTTGACCAACTCATATTTTCAACGCGTGCTTGCAACTGGACAAGTCGCTGGCTGTGCTCCTGCCAGTTTCGATCTACTTTGTCAACCAGCCGCGTGTGTTTATCAGTAGAATTGTGAACAAGCGTCTGTAACTTGTGCTCCAGCGTCACAAGCCCACTGCGAATGTCGGGCAATAAGCTCGTGGTCTTCTTCAGCGATTCAGCCGTCATCATTGACCGATCTCTAATACTGACCAAATCGAACTTTAGCTTGTCGCACTCAGCCTTGCTCGACTCAGCCAGGTACTCGATGCGCTTGCGCAGTGATTCGGCATTTGCGTTGGATACTAAGCATTTTTTAGTAAATCGACTTGTCAATAACTTACCATCATCCGTATCCTCTTGTGTTGGCAATGCCGCAATTCGCTGGATCATTTTCTCGAGATTATTGATTTGGGCGAAGACCAGCGTTCGCTCGTTGGAAACGTCACTCTCCAGGCCATCCATATGACTCGTCAACTTGTCAAGTTCCAAGGTGTAATGCAACTTTGTCTCTTTCAGCTCGGCGTCCTGCTTGCTCGACGCCGTCGCCAGCGACTTCAGCTTATTTCGTATTTGCAAATTGTCAATGTGTAGTACCGAAAGGGCATGGGTCGACGAAATATTTGCGAATTCATTCTAGGGAAGCTATGTTTAGACAACATTGGCTCTTTCGCTCGAACTAACCTGTCGCTCCAAACTGCGAATGGCCTGGTTGACAATGTTAATTGACTTGCTATTTTCATTAGCCGCCGCGTCCACGGTTTTAATTTTGTTCTCTGTGTACTGCTTGCTTTGAACAATTGTGGCATTGAAACCGTCCACAAGCGTCTCAATTTGGCGTAACTCACTGCTGACTTGGGCAATTTTGTTGAATTTTGAGTGAGAACGCAATTTCAATCGACCAAAGTCACGGTCAGTATCTTCCACCTTGGCTTTTAGTCGTTCAATTCGACTGTTTGCATACTCCATAACGGTTCTTAGTTGACACCAAGTTTATTATGAAGTTACTATGCGGATTCAATACCTTTGTTCTACCAGCTGGCTGTTGATGTTTGACACAGAACTTTCTAGGTGTCGCTGGGTTTCTTCTACCGTGTTCACGGCCAAGATAATCTCGGTAAAGTTGCTCGCTGCATCATCTCGCAAATTGCCGACATCGTCTACCAAGTTATTGAACTCGTCCGGTGAAACCGATAGTCGCGTCGTCTGAATCAAGGCTTAACTAAACCAATCCTGTCAAGTAAATAAAAACCGTTTTCTCCAAACTAGCAATCCGCGCTGACATTTCATGCCATTGATCGGCAATGTTCGAAAAGTTACGCGCACTCTCCATGTGAATATTCTCAATCACACGCGCAAATATCTTATACGGTCGCCCAGGACGCGGGGTCATAGGTGCAATGGTGGTGGTGTCGGCATTGTCTAGTGCCAGCGATTCGATCATGTCTTTGTTTGTTTGCATATCATTCGATAGTTGATATTGCTCACGCGTTACTTTCTCCAGCTGTTCATCGTGAGACTTGGTTATGTCAGCCAAACTGACCGTTTTCGTTGCCAATTCGTTCATTTCCCGTTTGACCGCATCAACTGTTATCTTGATTTGACGTAGTTTCACCTCATCCACCGGCACCACCGAGCTCATTGCATTCTTTTCGAGTTTCGCCAGTTGACTCATTAGTTCTTCCAGCTTGTCAGAAGATAATTGAACATACGTGTCAAGCTGGGTACTAGTTCGATCGGTGACACGTTTCAGGTGGCCTTGTTCCTCAAACAACTCCTCAATGTTCGAGCGAATTGTGCTCAAGTCATCGGGCGAGTAGACATACTTGTCTTCGAGCTCTTCCAATTTCTTTTCGAGTGATTTCTTGACGCTATCGACCTTTGTCTGTAAGTTGCGGTGTAGATTAATGGTGTCATCATGCTGATCGTCAAGTATTTGCTGTACTTTCCCACTATTCGTCTAAGTTTAGTTGTATAGATTAATTGTTAAAGTTCGATAAATTAACTTACTTTTGATATCAAGTCTGTTTTCTTAACCAAATTCTCAACCCGATCGATGTCGCCTTGTACAATCGCCAGCGTTGACTCCATCTCCTGGTCCGTTAATTCGAGTATTTCAACACGATGCTTGATTTCGTCCATTCGCCTTGTCACAGAATGATCACTCATTGGCGAAGTCTGGTGTCCCTCGCCGTTTTCATGTTCGGCGAGCTTTTGGTTGGCAGTGTTAAGTTTGGTAGTGGTTGCCGTCAAGCGAGCTTCCAGCTGCATCAATCGTTTGTTAACATTCGTCTTGTACTTTATTTGCTCCTTTCTGGATTTGGCGAGGAAGCTATTGTAATCTTGATTGTGTGATCCGTGATACTGTAAGTGCTTGACTATTAAAGTTCAAATAAGAGCTACAATCTTCACGCGTGCCGTGTGGTCAACTCGACACACATTATATAATAGTTTCTGATATTGTCTACTTTTTACTCTGGTCATGCCGTTCCTCATCCCGCAGTTTACTATCCATCTCATGCAAAATATCCGCCTTCACTTTGCTCGTCGTTATGTCGACATGGCGATTGAACTCGTCAAACTTGTTCTGGATCGTGACGTCAAGGCCCGTTTTTAGCCGTACATACTTTTCGTTAATTGTCCGCGCAAACTTTTGCACTTTTATCAAGTCATTTTTGACTTGCACGAGCTCCTCGCGTTTGACAAAAACACCATCGTTCGCGTAAGTCGTCTGATGGCGTATACTGGGTCGGCTAGTGATTAGACGTTGGACTGCATTAACCGTGCAAATGAGCAGACACGTGGTCGCTTTCATTGCATCCTCCTTTCCAAAATCTCTATATAGGTGAAATGATCATCGACTGGATGGGGGAATTCGTCGAAGCGAAGGAGATGGAATTGAATAAACATCTAAAGAGGTCATTTGTCAAAGCCAACGTCAAGACCGGAACTACAAACTTTGTCTTGGCAATGAACTACACGTGAAAACAAAGTCAAATTTATCTAATTATATGTATAGACAAACTGGAGATGTAGTGACGTGATTATCTTCTGCATTCAATGGCACAGAACGTAACGAATTCAATCACATTTATTATAAAATCATTGATATTTTTTAGTCGGGCTGATCGCCCAGATCATTCATGGCCATGTCCATTTCGGCCTCCATTTCATTCTGCATCATCATGTCATTTTCCATTGCCTCCTGTTGTGCGGCATCCTCCATTGCTTCTTGAGCAGCAATTTCCTCTTCTTTTTGCCGCTCGGCAGCCTAAATCTTGTAAGTGGTTGTCATTTTGGCCGTAATACTCACATTAGCATTTGGATCATCGTCGTCACTGGAGCACTCGTCGGACGATTCCCAGGATTGTAGGATTTGGTTGTATTGTTCTGGATTCTGAACCATTAGTTTTGACCATTTATCCATGAAGCAATAAACTTGCCGATTGCTGCAGCGCAAGCACAGTTTGATACACGTCTAATCGCTCCACTACGTCGGCTATCAGTAGGGATAAACCCGAAAAAACAACGAATGCAAAACACGAAATATAGTCCGGTCAAGCCCCAAGGCATAGGTGAGACATGTGGCAAGAACAGACAGGCTGACCAGGAGCTCGGTGACGGCACAAATACAAATGAGAAAGAGGCAAATCATTGACGCCGAGTGCTATTACCAAATGCTCATTTACGAGTTCTTAAAAATCTAATACTGTACAAAAAACCATAAAAGACCATTTGGTAAGCCGCTGCTGATGACCGTCGGACCACAGCTGATTGATGATAGCCTTTTCGTGTGAAACGACACGGTATGAACGGCGGGGATTGACACACGCTACAATCAATAACCCGGAAATAAGTAAATCAATCCCCGAAAATGAACAGACAATCAAATAGACTGACAGACCGGTCGCCACCAACGTCATAAACAGTACCGTGCCCGGCATCAAGCAGCGTTGTGTCAGAAGTGTCACGAGCAGGAGAATGAGACCGCTGGTGACACCCTTATGATAAAAATTTACATTTTTATATGCTGGTTACCGAATTCCCAAACCTGGAACGAAAAATTGACGAAACGACTTTGACAAGCGAGCACGGTGCCCGCACCGACAAAACATGACGATGTAAGTAAACGGTAGTTGAGGTGACGATCGGGGCTCATTGAACCAAAGTAGTGTAAATCATTGACACTAAACTTGCCCCGCTCCGCCGCCGTCATCCAGCTTTGGTGTCGATAGGCGACTGGTCGCCGTGGCTGTTCAACTTTGGATTGGTCCAATTTTTTCTCATAACTTTGGATGACATTGTCTCAAAAATAGGCTAATGGCTACGCACTTTGCCATATGTTAATCAAACCTGGAATATAGAGTATTTTCTCCATAGTCAGCCTGACTGAAAAACTAAAAAGCACCATTTCCTTCATCGCACATCATAGGTTTGTCCCTGGTCGACCGTTAAACTTGCACATTCTTATCTTCCTTTCACCCAAATTGCTATTGAAATGCAGCCAGCCATGCTTAATCAACTTCGGCAACATGCGAAACAGGTTGAAGCTGGCACTGTTCTAAACGACTAATCGTTAACAACGTATACGGATCCGATTATCCACGTGGGCTAAGCCGACACCTATTGCTAAATGTATTGTACAATGCCGAATGTATTGTACCATGCCTAAATGTATTGTGTGTCACGGTAAAGAAAACTTGATTCGTCTTCTGCATTTACTTTTCAGATGAGTAGTGACATAAAAAGAGACATTTAATATGTTAGAAAATAAGTTGCCTTAAAGGACATATGCTGTGTGCATTTTTTGCTTCATGCGGATGTCATTTGCATGACAGGATTCTGATTTAATATTCTCTACTACGTTACATTTGTGATGAATAAAATAACAATGCTAGCCTAATAGTGGCCCAACGGCATAACAGTACATCTCCTGACTGGGCATAATAAAAAAGTTGATTTCATTCGAACGTAAATGCGCGTTTTGTACTTGCAAAAACGGATCAAGAAAAATGATTCGACTAATGGAAGCTTCAGATTACTAACAGGTGAAATTATTATTAAGATTGCTAACAAATGTGACAATGAGTATTTTCGACTTATTTTTGGAATAAAATTAGCACCATTTTTCAAAAAGAGAAAAGTAAAATTTCACAGTGAATGACCCTCACAGTTTAATAATTCCCCCGACACCGACAAGTAGACCAATCATTTTTGACGCCTAATAAATTATTGGTCTACGTTATTAGTAACAATGCACTTTATTGGTTATCGCTTTTATTAAACTGATTTCATCCCACAGCACGACTACTTTCCCCGAGGGTTTATTTTTCATTCTCGTTGAAATGGTTTTGTTTAGTATTTGTTGGTCTTTTCTTAGACCGATTAAGCCGACAATTTTCGATCAAACTGTCGAGAATCAAGTTTTTAAAGATGAAATTTTTGAAAATTCCAGCAACAAAGTTTTTGAAGATGATGACGCCAAGAACTACAATGCCGAGGTTGAGAAGCTAACCCTCGAGAGTATCATCGTGAAAGAAGTCAAACGTAAGTATCCATGTGCCGCGCCGACCAAAATAACACACAATCTATAGAAACCCCACCGTTGTCAACGACACCGAAAAAATCACTAAGCATTTCACTCCGCACGTGCTGTGGCAGTCCGACTTTCGGATACATTGCGCGTATTGTCGTATATTTTATCCAGCGGATGGTCAAAAAAGTTGTCCTTGGGGTTGAGGCGTGAACACATAAATTTTAAATAACTTTCAAAGTTTTGTTGCCAATGTGTCACACTAATGTGCATTCTGCACATAGATTTTTTAATTAGTGACCTTGACTTGACTTGGCTTTTTGCTCATCCCTGGTTTTATCTACTTGGCCTTGGGCGCGTTTGTCTTCCTGAACCTGGAACGTGCTAATGAAATTGAGATATGCGAAGCGGCACGAAACATAAGTACGCTGTATATGAGAGGTATGAATAAATATACAATTGACACTGAACTGGAAAAAATATAAAAAAGGAACCGAAATCTGGATCTGGCAACAATTCAACAAGACCAAGCCAGTAACTGACGTGTGGGAAGTGACCCTGTCGGGGGACCAGTATCAGCTATTGATCGATGCAATAACTACAGTTTCACGTGATACGGGCGCCTTGCTGGAAAATGGCTGCCCAGATAATTGGACGTTTCGCAACTCCTTCTACTTTGTTGGTGTGTAGAAAGCCGTGTTGATTCGTTCGTGCTATAGACCTTTTAGGGACTGTCATCACCACGATTGGATATGGAAATGTGGCGCCGAAAACTGCAAAGGGAAAGGTAAAAAACATTTTTTGTAAGCCTACTAATACAAAAATGTAAGATGTTTTGCGTTGCGTATGCACTTATTGGTGTCCCGTACTTTTACTACTTGATGAAAATCACGGGAGACATGCTCCATGCATCCGTTAAAAAGGTAAATAACCAATTATTTGGAGCAATACTAAAGTAATGGTCCAGTTGAATGCTTATCTCTGGAAAAGCAAAGTCTGGAAAAGCAAAGCAACGGGCATCGTACTGTATATCTTGGCCGGCTTCATACTACTATCAATTATTCCGGCTGCAATCTTCTCCCGCATTGAACAGTGGTCATTCAGTGATGCGTTCTACTTCACCGTCATTACTTTATTGACGATCGGATTTGGAGATTTTACGCCCACTGCAGGTTAATTTACGCAGAAATAATGCTTGGATCTCAGTCTTGCCACGGTCTAGTGTGCAATTATATCACCGATGCCCGTACGAGTTAAAAATGATACTCGCATTTAGAGCCCGAGAAACTGCGTCAGCTGAACAATCACGATGCGTTCAATAATAATCAAACGCATGGAATGATCGAGAAAACATTCCTGACAGACTTCGTCAACTCTGGGTTATACAGGGTCGTTGTGCTGCTGTGGATGTTACTCGGGTTAAGCTGGCTTGGGGGTATAATCCAAATTACCGTTGACGAGGTGTTTAATCAACGAAAAGGGACAAAGAAGAGTCGCGACACGAGCTTACTGGTGAAAGACATTATTTTAATTGACGCAGATACGCAAACGGCGCAGAATGATTGTAACCTTTATTCGGTTTCATTATAATTAAAAAATGTGTTTATTGTACAGTCAGACTATCAGGCTTTAACAGTCCGTCAACTAATCTTCGTTTGTACATAATGCATAATTATTGTGTGTCATTATCACACTCTTGATTTTCACATTCTATCGTTTGTTCTTTTTCTCCGGCACAATACTTGCCTTGTGCAACTTGTCCGGCACTGTTTAAATCGGCGCATTCTCGATCACGAGTGTGTACGCCGTCATTATTACACATTGACCAGCGCGACCAGCCCGACCAAAATGCTAAAGTATCACAGTAAAGTGGCTGGCGACGAGCCAAAGTAATAGTACTCACGGCAATCGATGTCAGTGTTGCAGGGCTCATCCTCGTGTGTATTCGTTTTGATATTGACGCGATGTCGTCGACCTCCATCCGACCTACAGTTACCCGTACATTTTGACCAGTCCGTGAACGTGGCTAAACGACATTAGTGTTGATGGTGACCCTTTTGGTGTGTCGGAATAAATTTCAGACTTTCTTCTGAAGAGCGTCATCTCAACTTACGACAATCCTCCGTGTTACAACGCTCCTCCTCGACCTCGTCATCAACAGCAGTCTTGATTATGCGCATACGGCGTCCGCCACTACAGCTTCTTGAACAAGTTGACCATTCAGTTGAAGTGCCATATAGGTCTGAATCCCAAAAAATCACACTGTTTGTCTCAAATGTATTAAATACAAATTATCACATGCTGCAAGATCAGCCTAGATTAACCCCCTATATAATCTAGTAGGGGCGTGTCTCATTTCAACTTTGACAATACAAAAAGTACAGAACTACAAAAATGATAAAAATGATTTACATTTGGAAAGATACGAAGAAAAATACTGAGAAAAACTGAATAAAACTAACCGCATTCGACGTTGGAGCATTGTTCCGTTTCAAAGTAGTTGCCCGTTTGACACGCGCCTTTGTGAAGCACCATCTGATCAACGAATTTTGCAGCTGGATCAGCATTGATCCAATCCGAAAAAGCAGTTGAGTCTAAACCAATGTTGTCTTTATGTTGGATTAACTTTAATTGGTTTAAAGGCAATTATTTAACTTTCCCAGGCATCACACGTGGCTCCTCTCGAAAATTAATTTAAATCACACTGTATTTAAATCCAAGTTATCCTTGCTCGGCAACGCACTGGGCTTGTCGCGTCCGTTGACGATTGTTCCCACACGCGGGTTTGCATTCGCCCCATGCGGACCAATCTGTTTCACGTTCGTCTTGGTCGTTGATTGCAGTCAATCGGGAGAGATAGTCACTTATAGTTTGTTATTAAGAAAAGTTGTAAATGTTTAAACTTGGTTTCACTAAAAACAGCGGTAAATTTTCACTGATAGTCAAGTAAGTATCCCTGTCTTTATTTTCTCGCATGGCCTGTTCGTGTTACATTGGTCGCGTCGTGTATCGCAAATTTTCGGCTGGGGTGAACAGAATTCGTTGTCGGCGGCAGCGTCCTTTTCGGGGTCAGGATCTTCACATTTGCAGAACTCGTCCTTGACGGCAGAGCTGCTGTCAACTTTGGTGCCATAACTGTCAGCTCCAACACAGGCTCGTGTCTGAACACGCGTGCCCGTTTTCTCGGTCGATCCAAGTGGGGAGCAGGACTTTGACGCAAGATTGACAAACACCATGAATTATGAATAAAACATACACAAAGCTCGTTGATAATCTTTAACTGAGAACAGGAAGACCACTCTGCCCATTGCTTCCAGTGAGGACATGCTGGAACAACACATGGCTCCTTGTCGACTGTTTCGCAACAGTCTTTACCAGTCGAAGCACGATGACGGTACTTTATTTGCGTTATTGTAAGCAACACATTAAACAAAAATGTTCTACTTGAAATGACGCACATTCCTTATATCCGAGCTCGCCATTCACATCGGAACTACAAAATGATGAGCCATCGTGAATACCAATATCAATCGTAGTTATTGTCCGGTCATTAAATGCTTTCAAATATTCGTAAAATTCTTGGTTAGTCGCATCATTTGTTTTTGTGCTTGTCTTCACACACGTTTTGCTAGCAGTACGCCGTGTCACGTCCGTTAGATCATCTGTGTCTGCGATCTCCCAAGTGATCCAACTACTCCACTGTTCGTATTTACATGGTTTCACACACGGTTTTTCCTGTGTTATTTCACCTTCGCAATGACAATCCAGCTCGTCGAAGTCAACACCGGTGACTCGTTTCCACTCAGTTTCATCTTCCGGTACCCACTTGCCAGCGGATTCAACAAATTTAACCTCTTTGTTCACACCTCCCTTGTATGAGCAGCCGCGTGATCGTTCGTGGATTCCCTTGCCGTAATCAACAATCTGCTTCACGCCGTCTTTATCGACGTTGTCTTTATCGACGCACTCGCCCCACGCTTCCCACGTATTGAGGGTTGCCAGTTTTGTCTCACAGGTCTCCTCCTGATAGCCGACTTCGTAATTGAAATGAAGCTTTGATAAGAAATCTGTAACAACTAGTTTCATATCCGAGTCGTCTCTGGCATCAAACGAAAGCGGATAGTAGATGTGGATCGAGTCGCCATTCACATCGAATGTCGTCTGTCGCTTGGTCACATAATCAAGGCCACCTTTTGTCGCCGTACTGCTACACACGTTTGTATAACCATCAGTGCTGGAAAACAAATCGATGAGGCTGTAGCCTTTGCCGCTGTTCCAGTTGGTGAAACCGTTGAAATGTTCGCTACTGTATTCGGTTCGGGAATCGCTCTCGGGGTGCACAAAATAATTGAACTGATTTGTGTTAACTTGACGCAAATTTTCGTCGTCCCAGAAGATGTGCAGCAGGTTCTGTAAAAAATCGGATGAAAAGTCTGCGACAAAACGAAACTAAGACTTACATTCAACTTTGCGCTTGCAAATTCATTCGTATTCGTCTGTTGGTCATTCCACGTGTCGTCGGTTTTTATATTCAGTTGGTTATTATCCGCGAATAGGCGATTTACAATCAGCTTGTTTGCATCTAACGTCCCGCGTAAATCAGCATTGAGCAAACCATTTGTCAAAGTGCGACGTTTCTCGGCCGTGTTCAGTTTAACCTCCCAAATGTCTGCCTTCGCAGTCAACGTTACCGGCGCTCCTCCACCGTAACACGTAGTCAAAATACCATCGACCTTCGGCTTCAGCTGATCATTAATAAGACGGTTCAGTGCGTCATTAACCGATAATGTCGACTCAAAAGTAACACCCGCTTTAAATGTGTCGATGAAGCCAAATTCATCGATCATCGTGTCGCGTAAGCATGTTAAGTCCGTTACTGAGTCGGGTATACCATGATTTCGTCCCGTGATAGTGTCTTTGAGCACGTCAATCTTGAAAAAACGCCAGAAAAACTTGTCAACGTCCAAATCAAAAGACGTTTTCTCTCGTTTTGATGCGTAGCACTCTTGAAACGCATTCTCGAGTTGAGTGATAGTTGGATTCGCTGGCAAGCTTGTCAGCTGCGTTGAATCTTTTTTTGAGATTATGATTACAAAAAAAATTCTATCAAAAACTGAGGTCATAAGTTATGACTCATAACTTATGAGTCATAAGTTTCAAGTTAACGTTGTTATACCCGAGTAAGACTTGCAATTAAATCCCAACTTTGAAGGTGCATCCACCACCGGTACAATCATCACCGAAGCAAATACCACTGTTCGCGTTTGTCCTCAACTCACCACCCAAATTGTAGGCTGGGTAGAGGCTCATAAACTGTTTGACTAAGTCCTCGTTCCCATCGATCAGACCCGCGAGCTTTGTTGAGCTACTCTTCCAGGAGTCAATGATTAGGTTTATGACGATGTCATCGTCGCCGGATGCCTTTGTATATACTACTCGAATAACTGAATCGTCATTCAAAACCACTGAGCTTACCCTTTGTCAGGCTGTCTTTGTCTTTACGCGACTGCATCCACGTGGAAAGCTGGTACCAATTCGGCTTACTTGAGGAAGACACAATCTCTGTGTCCTCCAAATATGGCCGCCACCACTGTTGCTGTGTGTTTTCAATCAGACACAAATTGTTGTATGTTGTGATGTCAGCAATTGATTGGCCAACACTCTCGCACGTCGTCTGATCGGCTAGGTTGCCATCTTGGCAGAGCTGATATCGTCGTCGTCGCTTCTCGGAACCGCACTCACACAGGGGCAAGTTGTCTGGATTGTCATTGTCGACGAATACATCGGTGCTCTGAAATGAGCTTCCTTGGGGACAGTGACAGCTCCACGATGTCCACGGCAGTGGCTGTGGGCATTGATCCGCCAAATCATCGCATTGAGCGCTCTCGGTGTCGTAAGTGCGATATGGTGTCGGAATGGCTTTTCTCGCGGCTTGGACATTAGCAGATGACTGGTCTGGATTCTCGAGCCGATTGACAACTTCTGCTTCGGTTAAGCCATTGAGGTCAGCGTACTTTTTGACACGCGGATCACAGGCGATATTGTTCGAAGCAAGGTTCAAGTTGACACAATTTTCGCTGATTCGTGACTTTTCGTCTCCCGTAGTCAGGATTTTGTCCACACAGTAGTTGGTGTCAGTGTACGTTGATATTTCGCTGCACACAAAATATAACTTCATTAAAAATACACAGTATCTCACCTAAATTTAAACTCCGGATTCTGATCTTGCAATTCTCGACTGATAGAACTGCCTGGATCGGCCGACTGAGGCACCAAAAAACTGAGGTCCTTTTCTCCGTAGCCTGTCTTAAATGGTTCTTCACCGGTGAAGACATTGGTGTTGCTCTTTATTTGATCCTGAAACATGCCTTGTGGCTCTTGGTTGTCGAATATCTTGTCTGGATAGTTGGTGCCGTCGGGGAGTACGCAGACGCGATAACGCCAAGCCTGGAGCTTGTGGCGATTAGGAAAGCGACAAAACTCGTCATACTTGAACTGGGTACATCCGTAGTACGTTGACCACTGCGACCAGAAAGGACCATCAATGGGCAGCTTTCGACTAATTTCTTCATCGGTTGGGGTCTGAGCCGAAGCCAGTCCAGCCAGACCGAGCAGTAAAATCGTCATTGACGGATTCGATGATGTCTCTTTCTCGAATGAGACCTCAAATGGGGGGAAAAATACAAAGCCAGTTAGGTCGTTACAAGCGCCAGTAACTCTGAATGCTAAAGGAAAGTCTCAAGCTTAGTCTTCGAAAAAGATGCCCGATGACAAAAAAATCTAACAATTATAAGGGTGCATTGTACCGTGAACGTGTAGCACGGGGAGTTTTTCGGTCAAAAATAACTACAGAGTAGCTTCCTTGGGGCACTATTCGGAGGCAGTGAAACATGTTGGTTTCAAATGAGCGGTTTCAAACGGCTATTTATCTCAATTTGAAGTCAAGTCTAATCATCATTGGTGCTCCTAATTATAGTATAGTAACACAAACTATTACTAGTCTATTAGTAATACATACGGAGTTGGTTTTAGAATACGCAACTAAACACTGCAGTGCACTGTTTCGCGTTGTACTCTGTTCCTCATACATATAATATGCGCGGTGAGTGGCTGTTCCCTGATCCGTCATATTCCAGATCGTTCTCGTCGAACTTTTAAGCTGGCAGTTTCTTATGACATGTTGGTTTTAGTTGAGCAAGAACGGTCACTAATGCATTACCCAAAACGTTTCAATTGGCCACAACAAAGCCTTTCTCTGAGGTGGCTAATTCCTTCAAGAAGAGGTTTACGTTGAACTTTAGAAATTATGTGGCTGCATCACTAGGTGTCTGTTTGGGTACTTAAAGGTCCGGTTCAATCAGACTATCATCCAAAAACAATTACTAACAATTGACAAAGATTTGCAATATAATCTTTAGCTCCTTTTGTTGTACCTAAACACACAAAGTCAAGCAGTAAATTGAGAAAATTTGACTCTTGGTCTTTCCAAAAAATAACTGAAACGCAGAAAAACTTGAAAAAGTAACAAACAATCATGCAGCTTTTCATCCTTTCACTGATTGCCGTTGCAGGTAAGCTTTCAAGAAATACAAAAGAGAGGTTTTTACGTTTGGCCTCTAGAGTCCCAATACGACTACTTCTACACTGGCGACTATGATGGTGATGCTGATTTGGGCATTTTCGCTGTCCGAACCGGTTCAGCGACAAAGTGCACCGAGGGAACGGCGACTGATGGACTACCGGCCTCTACGGTTACGTGTGGCGACGACGAGGTCTGCCAGGTTTTAGTGCGGTACCACACGCATCCGGCTAGTGGCACGTCACGGGCTCACTATCACAGTAAGTCGTCAATGTACTGAACAAGTCAACTAAGTGACTTTTAGCACGCTGTGTCAAACAAGACGTGTGTCAATCTAACATCAAGACGAATGCTCAAAAATGCGCCCTGTACTCGGCTGGTGGTCGCTCACTGATGGCTCAGTGCGCCGGCTGTTGCACTGGTAACATGTGCGATTTGTATGGACCGACATTCACACCAGCCTCGACCAACGTCGCCGACAGCGATCAGACCAAGTTCGGCACGTTGACACTGGCGTCGGCGGGCAAGTAAGAGTCGACACGGCTCGTTCAACATCAACACCATTCAACCATTCCGCACGACAATGCTGAGGCACTGCACACATCGCCCTGTCAAACCACTCTTTTATATATTTTTATTGATTGTACAGAAAAATAAGTGAGAGCTTGTGAATAAAGCGAAACTTTTTAGCATATATCTACAGCGAGTTACTGCCAGGACAATAATAGGCCTGGTCTTTTATTGGTATAGTTGGTGGTCGTTTTTGAATCACATGATTTTGAATGATCTTCCACGAGGCACAGAAAATCAGCAACAAAAATGTCAGTATGCATGTTGACACGAGTATCGGGATGAACATACTGGGGTAATCTGAAAAAAATATTTGTTGAAGTTGCGTCCCATTCAAACAAAATCTGACCAAAACTTTGGGACATTTGGGCCTGTGTCTAAGTTTTTTTCTCTTTGAAATTTTCGCCATGCTACTACGTCTATAAAATTTTTTGTTTGACTTACTATTTGGTGGCATATAAATTTTCACTTGTCTCACACAAAGAGCAATAATTCTTCGTTTTGTATCTCTAAACTAGCTTGGAAAAGAAATGTAGTTTGAGCAAGGATAGGAGACTGATACTCAATTTTTGTTTCATGCTCGATTAATCCCACTTGAAAACTATGGCACACACATAAGCACAAAGAAAGCTACACTACTACTAATACTACTATGTTGATCTTAGCCTCTTTTATTCTCTTTTTTCGACGTTTTTTTTGTTCAAATTTGACAATTAGATTAAACACTCAGTCACGCGCTAACCTAATAGTTTTTAACCGAGAAAAGGAAATGAAGGAACAGAAAAAAATCGCTCATCAATTTTTTATCAACAACAAAAACCAACTGATCGATTATTTCGACAGTGGTCGGGGCAGGTTCCCTATGTCAGTAGGGGATGAAAACGTCGCTTAGAATAATAAACTTAATTTATAGCGACCCAATAAATGCACGCCAGTTGATGCATAAAGAACATGGATGCGACGACGTCGCGAGCTTTAATTGCACACAATTGAATTGTTAATTTCGCCAACCAGAGAGACATGAACACGCTTTTACTGGGATAATCCGCAAGTATGAAAAATCTTACCAAACCGAAAAATCCGTTTTAATATTTATGTCGTATATATTGAACATTATGTGTGTTACAGAGACAAGGATAGAGAGAGAGAAAAGGGAGAGAAAGAGACTGAAATTGTAGTGGTGATGAAAAATGCATGGTTATGGAGCTGATGTGAACCGATACCATGTTTATCTAATCGAGTGAACCATTTAAGAGACGACGTCCATTAGTGAACATTTTTTCTGTTTCTCTCGTTATTCGGAGGGACCAAGCC
This sequence comes from Oikopleura longicauda, assembly GCA_004367895.1. Taxonomy (NCBI): domain Eukaryota; kingdom Metazoa; phylum Chordata; class Appendicularia; order Copelata; family Oikopleuridae; genus Oikopleura; species Oikopleura longicauda. Next base: position 25,973 of record SCLD01112842.1, read on the forward strand.
GACAAAAACACACACACAAGTACAGAACACATAAAAACACGGTAAATGGGGGCATGAACAGTTCACTTGTCAATGGCACGCGCACCAACACGACATGCTGGATCATTTGCGAAGTGAGTGAGCTCAATCGGCTGATGTGGCGCGAATTATAAGAGAAAAAAATAATGACTTTGTCAGGTTGTCGACCCGCGCGATTGGCGACGTCTTTTCTTTCCGTGGATTGGCATGTTCTTGCTGTTACGGGATTGTCAATTCAATTAAACGCCTAAATTATCAGAATACTAAACATCGTGTTGTGGAAAACCACACCGCTGACACGTCGGTTAGATGACAGCATATGGAATGAGTGGTTTCATCAGTTGACAATCCCCTGTTACAGCCTGTCATGCTGATTTTGTGGACCTTTGTGTTCAACTGTGGCAAGGTGAGCTCAGGATTGATGAATTCTTTAATTTACTGATGTGAACAAGGAGTGCGGCTGTCGGCTTGTGCCGCGTCAAGTAAACAGGAACTTCTCAAAACGGCAGCGTTCCTTCACAAAATCAATGCGCAATCGTAGTCTAACCAACAAAGATATACTGTGAGTTCAGCAACAAAAAAAAATACAGAACACGTCTTCGCAATCGAATCTATCGTAACGGTATGCGGATCGATGAGGAACGTTCGCTCGGACCAACTGGCGATGCGATCATTTACCGTACCAAAAAAAACTTTGTCAGAAGTGGGATTCGAACCCACGCCTCCAATGGAGACCAGAATCCTCAGTACACTATCACTAGTGCAAGCTTGCGCTTGAGTCTGGCGCCTTAGACCGCTCGGCCATCCTGACATGAAAGCTACGGGATTTTTTTTCTTCGCAACATAATCAAAGCTGCTTTAAAAAAAAACGATGCTTCAAGCGACGTTTTTTTAGGTAAACCTACATTTTAGAATAATAAAAAATGTTTCAAATTCTATCGAACTTTGAAACTTACACATCGAGGATCGGGTTTTTATTGAACTCTCTATGTTGATTCAACTCGGTTAATTAAAACAGTTTTAATAAAACTGTATCGTTATCAACATGCGTTCGCGCTTCTCGGTTTTACGGTAAATTTAATGCATAACGAGCAGCTGACAGATGATTATGAGTAACAGCCGTCACGGTCGATTGGCAAATGAAGTGCCAAAGAGTCCGATTCCGATGTTTATAAGTTGAGGTTTAATTAAATTTTATCAGATAAAAACCAGTAAATATGACAAACGACTCCTTTGCTGATTTCGATGTTCCCTCGTGTCGTCTTCACGACGCAACAAAAGAGAATGATGTCGACGCATGGTTCAAAAATGGTTCCACTACAAACGGCAAACAACTGCCGAAACGGCGAAAACCTGTGGACAAGACAAATTCCGTTCACCACTTCGACCCAAGCGAACCACCCGCACAAAAACGCACCAAACTGACGAAGCCGACTGTAATGGTGCCAACTCAAAAACCATTCTATTTTTCGACGCCAAAAGCTATGAAACCGCGCCCGTTCGTGTTCAGTGAGGTTGACGAGGAAGTAATTTTCAAGGGAAATCTCGATCCGCCAACGAACAATAAGAAGACCATTTCAATGGCTCGATTGAATCGACTAGCTCAACCACGAAGACGTCATCGACCTGTAGAAGTGGTGGCGAAGCCAGTGACAAAAGCGAAATCAATTGCCAAAGTCCAGGCCATGCTCGCCAAGGAGCCCGACATGACTATTCGGTATTCGAAGGAGCCAACCGTGCCAGTCGGAATGAAGCTGAGCACCGAAGAACGGGCCGAAACGTGGCGTGTGGCAAAAGCGGAACGGGCAAAAATGGCAATTGAGAAGGAAGAGGCAAATGCGCTTGAAGAAGCCAAACGTAACGAGGAAGAGCAATTATTAATGAATGAATATCGAGCCGGCCTGATCCAAGTGGCAAGTGCAATTCGTCAGTACAAGCCAGTGAAGAAGGTGAAGCCGAAACCGACCACTGTGCCAATGGGGCCAACTTTTCAAACGGCCAAGCGCAAACGAACATAAACTGCTTCACACATAGTTATACTGTTTAACTTATTCACATAAACGTCTGAGAACTACAGTTTCGTCAGCGTCAGAATTCTATTCACATCAGTTTAGCGGTTAATATTGCACGATCGAATATTAAATCAATCAAACAATAGCACATTAAAAGGTTTAGCAGTATGTTCAGTATAAAAGTCACATAATGGGGTACCTTTGATGTTGCATGTATTAATATTATACTGTCACGTATAAAAAACAGATCACATCGCAGTGGCGGCACACAATTAAATCAAAAAACCTAGAACGCGCTGATGCAATTCCTTACACGTAAGAATTCACGTAAATATATCAACGCGTCAACCATGTTCAAGGCCACGCACTACTACTCGTATTATCACTACTAATAGTACAAAGTGTCAATGGCGCACTTGACTCACGACTGGCATTGCGCGTAGACAACTGGAGCAGGTCATACAACGACTGGTCATGGTTCGTCAACTATAGTAACAATTGCGATCGCACTGATCAAAAGGGGACAATGGTGTCGACGGCAGTACTGCGCGAAATGTGTAAAGCCTATTTGAACACGTTCAGCTCGGATGATCCGTTCAAATTAAAATT
>SCLD01112953.1:0-28594 GCA_004367895.1 Oikopleura longicauda
AAATCAAAATTGTGATTTGAAATCCGAAATTCAAAGAAAAAATTAAGTGATTCAAAAGTTGTTAAAGACAAGATTTCGAGTTATGATCAAAATTCAAGTTCATTTTTTGTCTCATTTTATTGGTTATTGTGGAGATCAATGATTGCCCAATATCGGGACAAGAGTACAATGGGAATGAAATTTGGACAAAATTTGGGAACAGCACTAATTGTCGGATTGGTTTATTTGAGAGTGCCATGGGGTGAGAAGAAGGTTGTGAGTTCGAATCTCAGTAATAACAATTTTTTTTTAGATATGAGAGTTAACCCGTATACTGACACAGATGCATTTAATATCAATGGAGCTATTTTCAGTGCTGTTTGTTCTTTTTCTTTTACTTATTTATTTTTGGTTGTTTTTGCCTTCCCCAGAATGCAAGGAACGGATTTTGACATCATTTGTCATTATGACGTCATTACAAAACTGTGATGACGACGTCATAAACTGTGAAAAGTGGTATTACGTCGAGAATATTATGATGGCCTTTATCGTCTCATCACTGCATTTGTTGCCGAAATCGTTGCCGGACTGCCATTTTTACTCGTCATGCCTTTTCTCTTCGGTAAGGATTCATTATGGTGACTCATATATATGACTCATTCAAATATTCAGTTGGTCTTCAATACTGTATGGTTGGTTACTCCCCAACTTGGGATGCATTTTGGAGTGTTTACTTGACCTGTATTCTAATTGCACTGTCTGCTACAGGTTATGGTTATATGATCTCTGCTCTAGCGCCAACTGTTGAAGCCGCCAACGCTCTAGCGCCACCACTCATGGTTCCACTTCTCCTGTTTGGTGGATTTTTCCTCCAAAGTGATTCCGTTCCAGATTATTTCATCTGGTTAAAATATCTTTCATGGTTTTATTATGGCGCCGAGAATTTATATGTCACCCAATGGAGAGACTCTGGAGCGTGCATGTCACAAGTTGCAGCACGACCTGATTTAAATCCTGATAATATCTTCAGACAAATTCAGGTTAGAAGAATTCATAGGGGGTTCTACATTAGATTAATACATAGCAATTAACATCGCTTTAACTCGATGAAAATGGTGATTTTCTAATAGAAAAAGCGTCCTTTTCTTCAGCTGAACGTTTCGCTACAGATCAGATCATTTTTGGGTTGAAAGCTTTGGCCATAATCGTCCAAATACCGTTTGGGACACGAATGTCTTGTAAAACTTCTGTACCACTCACGCCTTTTTTCCTTCTCTCCTTTACAAAACATTTCTGTCCCAGAGGGTACTGGAAAATGACAGCTCTTTTCGCGGATATTGAAATCCAAATTTTCGCAATATAAAATTTTCCTTTTTTAGATCCCTTCATTCGATGCAATTTGCAAAGAAGTTGATGCAGCACTAAAAGAGGAATATTTGACATATGAAAACTGTACTGCAATAACTTGGGAAGGTGAAGGCCAATCTACATGCAATTGTCTTCAAGCAACTGCTTGTTCAGGTTATTTAAAATGATATTATAATTAATAATAACCTAGTTCCGGAATCGACTGAGGAATAGATATTATTGGAATATCGAAAACTTCAAAAATTTTCAGTTGAAAAGTTTTCAGTTGGAAAATTTCATTTAAGTTGGAATCACCCCAAATCATTTGGAATTATTAAAAGTTACTTTGAAATTACAACAATAATTTCAACTCAATATGATATTTCTAAATGAAGTTTGTCATTTCCAACTGTATTTAGATGTTTTCAATTTCCAACTCAAATAAAAACTTTCCAAATAAAAATTTTTAAATGAAAACTTTCCAACTCATCATTATCTCCAACTTAACTGTGAAACTAAACTTAAATTTCAGACCCAGATTCTGATGTGCCTGCGAACACGATATATTTGTATGCAACTGGTGACGATATTCTTCGCCCTTTTTCATATACCAGCGAACATTATTGGAGAAATGTTGGTTCTCTAATTGCACTTGCAGTCGGATTCAGATTTATTGGATATCTTGTACTTGCATTTAAATTCAGAAAAGCAAACAGATAAATTATATATAAACATAAAAAAATAAAATAAATAAAAAAACGACAAGATTTTTATGCGTCATAAATTTAAATGTGCTTCTCTGGGACATAAATGTTTTGTAAAAATCCTGCATCACTCACGCTTTTTCTCCCTCCTCTCCCTTTCAAAATATTTCTGTTCCAGAGCTTACAGACTGTGCCTACAGTAATTTAAATCAGTTAAAAATAAGTAGTATATGCTAAGAAGCGGGGAAAAGACGATTTTACAAAACTACGATTTTTTTGATATTTTTTCAAAAAACTTGAAAATCATTTGACCTTTACCTGAACCTGTCCAAGTTCAATTCTAAACCAAATAAGTGGTTTGGTTCAAATAGAAACTGTCCGGTTAAGTCATTTGGATGACCAAAACATCTGGTTAAATATCTAAAACCGAGAGAGAAATGAAATTAAACTAAGAGATTTCAAACTGAACCCATTACCATTTCTGGTCAAAACCGTCGAATTAACCGCTGGTCAAAAATATAACCGGATGGTAAAAATTTTGACCAACTGGTTTTTCAAAAAATTTATGGTAGAAAAAATGACCGCGTGGTTAAAAATTTCAACCATTTGGTAAATTTCACTTTTTCGCGGTTCGTTTCGATAGAAACAAACTCACCTACCTCGATGGTCTACGTGGTAGAACCGGCTCGTTTCCGAGTTATTATATCGATATTAATCATAAAGTTTGAGGTACAATGGATGAATCAAGAAAGATTCTCATGAGAGAAATGTTTCCAAATTGCACAATCGAAAAAATAATTTATGAAAATATTCATGACATAGATGGGACATTCATAATTATCATTCTTGTCATACTTTTGGGGATGAAGATTCGAAAGCGATGTAAGAAAGTTAGAGAATACTCCGACAATAATTCGGGGTCAATTTAAGTTCATAGGTAGGAAACGTCCATGTGTTATTGAGGATAAAAACTGTTTGTTTGTTTGAACAGACAAAATCAACAAAGTGGCAGTGCTTATAAGCGTGCCCAAACCTTGTCAAGATCACAAACATTAATTAAAGAAAATGGAAACAAACGACCAGGAGAATATACAGGGTATTTTACCACCAACCGGTAAGGAAAATGAACTGTCAAAATTTGATTTGCCAAGATTAGATGCAATTTATGGTGAACGACTCTCTCCTGACAGGTAGTGCATGTGTTGACTTAACTTTTTCAGTAAGGTTAACAAATGAACTTAGGGTCGCAGCTGAAACGATGCAATGTCCGCTGACACCAAAGCGAAAGTTGAAACGAGATGATCAATTTTTCGTTTTAAAAACAGATTCAACAATGAGTAATTTAAATTGTCAGGAAGTTTTGGTTCAAATGAAAGAGGACTTGGATTCTGAGGTTTCAAATTTGACAGAAATAAAAGAAGATATAATGGCTAGAATCGAGAAATATCAACGATTTTCCTCAATGTGTCAGAAATTGATTCCAGTCAAAATTTCAAATCACAAAATCTAGATTCAAATAAGCTTTTCGACTATATATTCAAATCTTATTTTATGCAAATTAATGTGATAATAAACATATTTGATTTTTAAAATTTATTTTATAATTGTGTTTACAAAATTTGAATTGAAAGGGCGACGAGAGAGAGAAAAAGCGTGGGTGGCAGAAAATGTGGACAAAACGTTTTTGTCCCGAGCTAGTAACATAAACAAATTATTTGGATTTTTGAGATTTTTGAAGGATGAGTTCACGTGTCTTTTGAAAGATTGATGTCACATGTCTTTGTGTGACTAGAATTGATCCAAGCAATTGATTGACTCGTTGCAGGACCCCATGCAAAATGAACAGTTATCTTCCGGTTCCGGCTCGGGTTCTTCTTCGCTGGCTGGCATCCACATTTCGAATGATTCGTTCATGTTGTCGCCTTCAGATTTATCTTCATCTTCGAAGTCGTTTTCTTCGTCATCACTTTCGCTTTGGTTTTCAGCGATGTTTTGCTCGATATGTTCTTCAAAGCTATTGTCAGCATCTTGTGGATCGGTCGAAGTACTTGAGTCTTCTTCTGAAGACTGAGGTATAATTGATAAATCTTCATCTTCATGGTCCGGCTCAGACTTTGGTGTGTTGGTTAATGGGACCATCACGATTGAGTCATCCTCCTGCTCGAGTTTGATTTCTTGTTCGGCGGTTGAAGACTCGTGAGCTGGTGGCGTTGCGAGAGATTCGGTTTGACGGTTGATTGTTTGGCGTAAATGATTAATTTCAACTTTTAATTGCTGGATTGCGTCACTTGATAATTTTATTTTTTTGCCAATATCTCCCAACTTGCATTCGTCACACCCAAAGCGTGGATTTCTGCATCCTTGACAGGGTTGGCTTGATTGTGTTAAAGTTCTTTTTCTTGTGCTTCTGTTTTCCACGGCATTTACGAAGTTGGCTTGTAGCTGTTCCAATTTTTCAATTTTCTTCTGGGTCTTTTTAAGTTCACCTTCTTTCTGTTGAATTTTGTTCAAGTTGAAGGTTGACGAAGAAGACATTTTTGCTGAGTTTTTCTGTTTTGTTATAGAATCGGTCGTTTAAATTTTGTATTTTTTTGTTGATTTTCTTTGGTGATTTGATTTTTGTCTGATTTATTCCAGAAGGGGCTTGGTTTTAAACTTGATTCAGAGGAAAACGGCGGTAGTGAGACGGAAGGAGGCGAAGTGTGTGACCCCAATAGGCATTTAACTTGACAGCAAAAATAGTTTGATTACCATCTGGTGTCACGCCGCAACTACCGCAATGATCAATGAAGTCATGTGATTTAATCCCGTCATGGTCGAATTGAAAACAGAGAGATGCATAATTACTTTAAATTCATAATGATTTCTAATAATGAAACTGACAGAAAAATGTTAAAGTCAGTACTTTGGAAAAAATGAATTCAAAATTTCAAGTAAGCCGTGAATAGCCGCGAATTTACCTTTCATCCATGGGGTCACTTCAAAATCGAATTCAAGATTTTCTGTAGCAAAACAAAAACAGTGAAGAAGGTCTCTCAAGGCGAGAGCGCGTCTATGTTCAGGGTCAATATTTTCGAAATGCTTAGTTGGGTTTAAAATATGGTTTTCGATTTGAATGCTCACAGCCAAACCGAGAATTGGCCAAGAAATATCGGATAGAAAACTTTCGTTTTGACTTTCTGTGTCAAACTCAAAAGGGGACGGTTGCTTAATTGCTTTCAAAATTGGTATGCAAAGTCTAGAAGTTGATTTGAATTCACTCAAAAATTCGGATGGTTTGATTATTTCATCCGTTGGCACACCTTGAGATTTTGACCGAAAAAAAGAGTCATAATTAAGGGAGCAAATAGTACAAGGAATAAGTTGTGAGCAAGATTTTTGATTGAAATCATTAGAATTAAGCGATAATGAAGGTTTATTACCATGTGTCTCATTCATGTGACTGATAAACTTTTCAATATCGGTAAAATGGGGAATAGTTTGGTAGATATGCAGGCGTTCCTCATTAAGATCTGAACTTATCTGATTTAGAACCTGAGGGTTAGACCTAGATTTTTCGATCACACCCAAAAAATCAACCGCAAATGACTTCATCATTTGAATATAATCTGAATTAGTGCACACATTGCACTGACAACATTTCCAATCCTTCAAGTTTTCAAATTTTAGTTGATGAACATGATCTGATTTTGTGTAGATCTTTCGATTACGTCCATCAACAGAATACAGGCGTCGTTTATATGGTGGCTCACGACAACTGTTTTGCTCGACTGCCATGCCTGAACAGGGTTCGAATAGTCCTTTCACCGTAAGAGATGCTCCGTACATTGACCAATGATCACGGAAAATCTCAAGACACAAGCTCTCGAAAATTGAGTCCATTTGAGGTGATTCACCGAAAATACAGATTGGGCATACGAAATTTCCAGTCTGACATTTTTTTGAGCCCGACCGTATGGTCAAGTGCTCAAAAGTAGATTCCAGGTGAGTTCCTGTTATTGCGTGACCGACATTTTTGATATCTTGCCGAGTCCCACTTTTTTGTAGGTGAATAAAAATTTTTGTAAATATTTCTGCTGGTAAGTTGGTCATTTTTTAATCTGCAGATTCTTAGTAAAAACTCATTATAAAGGGTAACTTTATTGGGATAAAAAGATTTATTGGGGGGGGTGGTTGGAAATATGGTTAGACAGATGAGTAAACAGTTTAGCAAATAATTGTTGCCATCATAAATCAGTATGGAATTGACTCGTCCTGTTTCTTTGCTGCAGTAACAAGCATGTCACTGACTGTGATATTTAGATATTCATCAAAAGTGAGCTTTTTTTGATAAATTGGCATCATAACCAGAAACAATTTCTTATCTAGTGAAGATTGAAATTTTAATTTAGCAACTAAATCGCCACTATAAATTTTGTAGCGTTGTAGATTTTCAACAATTAAGAAATTTTGTCGGATAAAATGCCTATAATCCATTGGTCCAGGGGTATATGGATTATCAAAGAAATGAGTTTCTTTCAGAAATTTATAATAGAAGTCATTATAATTTGCACCCTTCAGCTGCAGTGGGTATCCTGGGAGGTTAACTGAGTCAACACTCAATTCAAATGACTCAAGTCCATGTGTATCGAATTTCGTACAGGAATCAACATAATCCACGGTACTGACAGGAAGTAATGCGAATACAATAGCAACAGGAAGTGGACCTTAAGTAAATATTTACTCACGTGAGCAAACAAGGTCAAAGGTATATAATCAGGGTGTGATGTAAAAAATAGGTCAGAGAGATATGACTTCTACTTTGGATAGTGAAATGATAGCCGAAACTAAAATAGATGATGTAGAAGTTCAAAATACTCTTAAGGATAGAGTGATCAAAGAAGTTATGGTAATGTAAAATAAATCACTCGAAATCACCTTTTTTCTAGACCATATATTAAGTTATATTTAAGGTGACTCATGACGATGACAGTAATAATGACGGAGTAAGACGGTTTCGAGTGAGTTATATTTTTACTGACGGATCCGAATTACAACTCAAATCAAATCGTGTTGTTTTACCCCAGCTGCCAGGTGACAATTTTGATCCAAAATGGATCCAAACCGATTTGGATACTGTTGAGTATTTTCATCACGTGTCTCAAAACATGAATGGACGAAAAATTCAAAAGTTACTACAGTACGCCAAATTCCAACAATGGCTTAACTTCAATGATGACACACCACTTTCTAATATGTTTGAAATTGATATTACACAATAAACTAACCATTTTTGATGTTAATTTGAAAATTGTCAATTCCGTCAAATAGAATTTCACGGCGAATTTGCTTGTCTAAAAACGGGAGTACTAGTGACGGTAACCGATGTTGAGCATATTTCTTGTCCAACTCATCAGAATGAGTATTAACTAACTCTAATAAAGGGTTAATGATGCGAATAGTTCTTGCAAGATCATAGGTCGCCTGTGATTCCGTTTTTTCAGCATTTAAACTGATAGAAAGCAGAGATTTTTCAGCGTCAGCTCTGTAAAACGTCAATTTGATTGGTAAATCTTTCGGTAACGGGTGATTTTCAATAACTCCAGAATTTATCCTAGTTATGAAATAGTAGCGTAGATACCGTTTCGAATCAATCACGTGGCTCTCAGCAAATGATTGGCGTTTTGCAATTTCAACTTTATCTTTTTGATCCAATAGCTTTCGTGCATCCATATTATTTGCACTCCAGATTCCCTGTAGACTACCGATTGTTTCAATATGATCATTCGTATAATTCAACTTTGATGTAAAATAATCTGTCAAAACATAATCCATATCAGTTGATTTCGATGTACATGACACGTGGTTTATTTGAACATCTAGATGTTCAAACAGCTTTGAGGTGAAGTATGAGTCAGGCACAAACTCAACCGGAACATCAATACAAAATTTAAGGCGACTGGCTGCTAAGTCAGCATATGCGTTGTTTGGGTTTATAAAAAATTCCAATTTGCTGCTGGTGTTAAAGACCGGACTCAAATAGCGAATGCGTTCACTATCAATCACACAAAGTGACTCATCTTCAAATACTTGCATCTGAATTTAAAACGTTCAAAATTTTAAATATTGTATGAGTATAATAATGTGATAAGAAGAGTTAAGAGTTTACAGCTATCTTCTACGTCTTTTTTTTCTTGTCTTACGCTTTGGTTTACACTTACGAACCCGTGATCGTGGTACCATACGAGACCCCGTTCTAGGACGCATTCGTATTTTACGCATTATTCAGACTAAAAACAACATTTACAATTGGTGAACTGGATCGTAAAATGACATTTTCAATTGTTAAAACGATCTGATCAATTCGATCGACACAGCAGTCAAATAGACCTTAAAAGAAATTTATTCATCTTTTATTGTTAATAAAAATCTCAACTTGTATTTATTGTGCAGTCAACAACAGTTGAATTTTTGGGAATACGAATGTCTAATATTCTACGCTTTGGGTTGGTTACAGTGCGACTTATTAGATTGGTGTATAATCTTATATGACCGTCATGAATATGCTTGCCGTCACTGTAGTGTTTCAAGGATGATAAATGAAATGAATGCAGGCCAATACAGGATACATTAGTTAGATCGTGTGACACGTTCCAAGTTAATGTTAGAGTTGTTTGATTGGTTGAAAAGTCGAAATTGTAACAGTCATTATTCAATGTGATGAACTTCATTATGAGCCGACTAGATTTAATTCTTCTCTGTAAAAAGACCGATTCAGAATATCACCTTCCTTATTTTTAACCTTATAGTAGCACACTCCAAAACTTTGTTCACGATTGGTGACTTCGTAAATCGAATCGGACCAATCTTAAATTAAATAATCAGTAGTTTATTGGACAAGATAAATTATTACTTTGAGAATATCCTTTCTTAAATAAATGCTTATCTCTGATTATTCTTACGCGGTCACCAATTGAAATACTACATTTTTTAGGTATGTTTGAACGGTAAAGTCTATGTTTTATTTCTTCGGTATTTGTTTCCGTGACTTCTGCGGGTTTGAAACCCGTTGACCTGTTTACTGTATTGTTAATATTCTTTGTCATTTGTGGTAAAACCTTCAACCATTTATGAGATTTGGTTTCTGTGAAAAAACGCTCTAGGCGTGTCTTCAAAGTTCGGTTGTATCTCTCAACTATCGAGCCCTTGGTTCTGCCAGACATAGTATAAACGTTCATGCCATATTTTTGTATTAAAATTTCGTTGATGAACTTGTTACTCGCCAAAAACTCATTACCTATAAATTTTGAAGTCAGAGTTTGCAGTTCATATCCTATGACGAGACATTTTATACGAATTAAGTCATATTGGACGAATTAAGTTATAATTTTGGGAGATGTTATATTGTCAAATGTTATTATATGGGTCATATTAGACTGGGTCATATTTAGACTTAAGTCATATTTGATAGATTATTTGACATAACCTAGATTAAATAATGTATAATTGAATCATATTATATGAAGCATATGAAATTTTATATACTTCAGGTATAAATCATGATACATGATGATGTATGAAAGTGAATTAAGTTATATAATATGAATCATAAAAAATTGTTAATGATAGAGATAACCTTTGTCACTAGCAAACATGACTGGTGGAAATTTAAATTTTTCGAATATTTTGTCCATGGCATCAGCTGACGCTTCGGCGGTTTTAAGTTTTAACGGAGCAGTGAAAGCAAATCGGCTGAAGGCATCTATAATGACTAAGATATACTTAAATCCGCCATTCTCACGTGAAAATTTCCGGTAATCTTATTAAAGGTTGCACTTATCATTTTTGAATCGTCGAAATGAATAAGGGGTAACCAAACCTATGAGATCGGCCATGACAGTATGATTTATGGACGGGACTATCACATGACGTCTTTTAAAGTTGTGTTTACGTGGTTTGTGTACGCTAAAATAACCAATTAAAAACGTAACATATGGTAAAAGATGAACTCACGAAAAACTTTTTATTTTATCCAAAATAGTCACAGAATTGCCTGAATAAGAAAAAGGGTTGTTAAGATTTTTCCATTCTTGGGATGCTCTAGAATCCGTTTGAGTAGGAAGAGCTGGCTGGGGATGGTGGATCTCTGATTGGCGATTCGGGAGCTGATCTCGAAGCGTCGGAGGAGTTGTTTTCCTGTTCGAGTTGTTCTGGTTTGCTTTCTGTTGCAATTTTCGGACGTTTTTCAGAGAGAGAAATTGATCCCGACTTTCGCTTGGTGGTGGAACGGTTTGACTTTTCTGATTTGGTTTTAAGTTTTGTGGATTTGAACCTGCCGGTTTTGCGAAGTTTCGAAGGTTGACTAAGCGATGAACATTATTAAAACAAAAAAAAATAATCAGACTTACTCGGCATCAGATGTATTTTTGACAATAGCACTGACGTGTTCACCGTCTGCAGAGGATTTCACTTTGGCAACAAACTTTTTAAATGTTGCCTCGTCAATGAGGTATCTTTTCATATCTAAAATGTCAACATGAAATATAAAAAAATGGAATATAAAAAACAGAAATATGTTAATATCAATTTTCACAAAAGAAAACAGGATATGGATGTTCATGTTCACCAAAAAAATTTGTGCACATTCTAAATCTTTTATTGGGAAGTGATGGACTTTTGTTAATCAAAATGTAACCGTAACGTCTATCAAAAGCGAAATCAGCGGCCTCCGCATATTGAAGTCCAAAACCGAGTTTTTCGGCGGCTGACTTATTCGTTGTATAATTTCCATAGTTTTCGAATAATACTACCACTTCAGAATTTTGTCGAATATTTTGCGAGTATTTTCCTGATTCAAAGAAATTCTTAAAAATTAAGATAAAGTTATATGCATGAACGCTAAGTTAAAACATACTTGGGTTACGATTATGATGCTAAAACCATATTTTTTACTATAAACTTTAAACGCATTGCTCACGTGTTCATTGTTTGAAGAGGCGGTCCACAAATCATCAATGACACATAAACTATTACGTTCTATGCCATTCCAGAATTTTGAATAGTTTGGTAAATCGGCTATATATTCTACATCGATATCATGAAAAATGCAGTCCCACTAAACTTATAATTGTCTCGAGAAAATTGATTTAATACTCACCTGCACCGGTGGTTGTTCAAGTTCCTTTGGGTAAAAGTAGTATATTTTACGTGGGCGTTTGGCCAATTTATTTTTCGAAATCAAATTTGCGATAAATGAAGTCTGAGAAAATAAGTAAGTTCATTTAAATTTGCAAAAATCTATATAAGCTACCTTGCCTGCACCGGAACTTCCTGAACATATTATAGATACAGGAAATGGTAGTTTGTATTCTGATTTAAGAACATTGGCGCTCAAGGTACGCATTCTGTAGCTTGAAACGTCGTGATTCGAACTCCGTCCTTATTTAAGGGTTTTGTTATACTTTGTATATCCACTTGAAATTGAATTGGTAAAACAAATTTACTATTGGTATAATTTTGATGAAGATTTTGAAGGTAATCGTGTGGATTATCTGTTTTTAAAATGACTTTGACCTTGGCAGATTTCTCTTCAATTATTTCATTATCAAAAATTATGTTATTTATCAATTTACCACTGAAATAAATTGACTTGTAAGCTTTTGTGAAAAAATATGAGTCTAAATTAAGTTCAAGTTTCACTTGTTGCATTCTCTTACTGACTGATTTCACTGTCCGTCGTAGATTTTTATACTGATAAGGGTTAATCATTGATTGTAATTTGACTCATGCATGACACATTTGTCTGTATTATTGTTCGGTAGTCTAAACCTTATTTCATCCTAACCACATTTGCAACCTCAACCAAATTTCACCCCAATTTAGGGTCCCTCACGACAATACTCGCCATAATTGTTCGGGTTGAGCAGAGATGTTAAGTCAATAGACTGGACATTGATGGATCATAAAAATTAATAGATCACTTATTAAGCCTGTTTATAAATCAAAATTTACCTCATATAGATACAGAAATGGCTCTTTACAATAAACGAGTAGCAACCATCGAGAGTCTCATGGCTGACTGCTTACAAGGAAATCACCCACGAGAATTTTCATTCTTAGGTGTCATGGAGGATCATATTTTCTTGGGTCCAAATTCCACTAACCCAGGACGCTATGAGTTCGAACTTATTTTACAAAACGGAACCCGGTCAAGACTTCGTGTTCTTTATAATACCGGTATGGATTTTCATTCAACATATGATGATCGGTATCTCAATGACAGCGAATGTGTTTTCTTTCCAAAAGGATCGTTGGTTTTTTTACCGCGATTGGACCTTTTGTACATCGAAGGTGATAATTTATTTTGTCAATTTCGAGGTGGAGATGAATTGAAAGGGAGTTTTTATGAAAAAGACCGTGGGGTGCAAAAAATTGGAGCAAATAGAGTTATGATCGTGCTCGATATTAACCCCTCTATGATAGAAGATTTTCTGGAGAATAAAAAGGTTTTTTCAATTTAATCTATTTATTTCGATTCATAAATGTATTTCAGCCGTTGACAATTAACACTGAGGCATCAGTTATTCATCCTGCTGCCATTGATAAAACTGCCGGAAAGCTTTGGCCGATATTCAAAATACATCAAGATCTTTTAGTTCAAGTTTTACCATCACTTATCAAAACACATCATGCCATTGCATTTTTTGATCACGAATATCATGAAACTGATGATGATATGGACAAGTCGATCAAGAATGATTTAATTGAAATGGTTTAATACAAAATCTTAAGATTTTCTTGTGAATATTAATTTCAGACAAAGAGCAAGAAAGAACACTTCAATGTGTTTGCAATCGAAGAATTGAACCCAGTTGAATTTATGAAGATGCAGTCATTAGACTGGCTCAAACGAAATAGCAAAAACATTCAAATTTTGAAACACAAATACCCGATAGAGACCAAGATTCTCAAGTGTAAAATCTGCAATTATTTGTCTTTTTGAATGAAATAAAAAACTGAATTATACTACTTATAGAGCGCATATGAGATTCACTTTAATGTATGCATTTGAAAGTTAAACAGATATTTTCACTCGTAATACCACAGTGAAAGGAGCTTTCTAAATTTTTGTGCTAGCGTTGAATTGGTTTTCGATTGAGCGGAAGTTAAAACTCTCACGTGTTTTCAGTTGTTCACGTGACTTTTAAAGATCGTTCAAAGTGTGAAGACTAATATGTTTGAGATTGTTCCAATTAAACTAGATTATCACACCGCCTTTATTCATTAATCAAAGACGTGAACATCTTGTGTTCACATCAGAGATCACCGCGAAGTAATGTTCGGAAAACGCCTGTTTCCGGCATAACCGTTTAAATTTTCAAATATAAATCTAACCAGTGGACTAAAATCTTACTGATTTTTGTATTTATTCACAATTCAGACTTGAATGTTGCAAAATAGTTGGACGAGTACCGTCCTCACAGATAAATTCACTACAGAGATTTTTATAAAGTTCTTTTCTGTCATTTCGCCAAGGGGTGAAGTCGTGATTTTTATTTGACTGTTTGAGTAGAAACTCGCAGAAAATGTGTGGTGTGAGTGACTTAAATTTGATTGGTACAAACGGATGATACAGAGTCTTTATTCCTATTTCGACGATATAAACAGTTTCTCCAGCATAAGTCGCGTCGATAATTTGAATCAACTTTTCCACATAGTGGTTTAAAAGCTCGGCTTTTGTTTTGATTTTTGAACATGAACAATACTCCTTTTTACAGTCTTTTAATTGAATAGATTCAATGTTGAATTTTCTGCAAAGATAGCAGTCTGGTCTCACGCCAAGTGCAGTATGAAATAAACAATTTTCGTACTGTTTGATCGCGTTTGGCATTGTCAAAAGGCTTATTATATTTGCATTATCCGGCATTGAAATCGAAGAAAAAAAAACTTTTTGTTCTTATTTTATTTCTTGATAAAAGTGTGACAGGTGAAATGAAAGACACATTGAAAGGATGTTGGGCAAATAAACTAAAGAAAGCGTGGGTAAAAACTGAATTTTGACGCGTGCGAAGAGGAAAGATATAGTGATTGGATGAGTTATATAAATCTGTGTATAAATCTGTGTGAATAACAGTAAAAGAGACCAGCCTTCACATTGAAGGTTCGACCTTGATTGTCATGATATCAGCTGATGTATTTTCGTCATTTGATTCAGTAGATGCTGCGGATGGACCAATTGGCTTAGTTATTTTCTCGGTGTTTCTTATTGGCTCAGAAGTTAAAATTGTCAGAGCAATGTGCTGCTTATTCGCAGACATTTGAATTTCCAAAGAGGAATAGTTGATGAGTGAAAGAAAAGCGTCACTTATTCGTGTTTCGCTTTTAATTAGACTGGAGTTTATGAGCCAGAGTTTTATTTTTTGTTTTATGAAATAACTAAGATGGACAATTCTGATCTCTCCTTGAAGTAGTGTTGACTCTTTAGCTATCAAGCGGTTGAGATAATTAGGGTTGATAATATCACTCAATGCCAATTGCAAAGAGCTCTTTTTAAATGGAGTCACTTCAAGTAAAACGGGATTCGAAATAAAATCGCCTAAAATTTGAACAGTAACTAAAGTCTCTAAAAGAATACCGCTGCCGTTTAACTCCGGGCATATCATGTTGAAAGAAAACATTTTCTTTTTTTTTTTTGATCTCTCTTATGCGAATGAGAACTTGTGAAGGGTGAAATTGTAATGAGAAGCGTGAATTAAATACTGCAGAGGAAGGGAAATGAGGCGGAAGTTAGCTCACTTCAATAAGTAGAGTATCCAAATTGACGTGACCTCAAAACTTATTTTTAAAAATATCTGTTTTCTGGAGACCAAGTCGCATTTTTTTCATGTTTGGGGTTAAGACTGGCCAAAAAGTTTGTTCCATAGTTGAAGCTGGTCGTTTTAATCCAGTTGTATTCAAGGTTCTTCGTTGATACATTATTGGGAGTGTCGGTTGCATTTGAAAAGGCATTTGCAATTCAACTCGCACATTTGTTTTATGATGTAATAATGGTCTCTTCATTTCCATAATATTGAAATGAAATCCAGTCATTGTTTGGTTTCTTACCCATATAAATTGGGTTTTTTTCATCAATTGGTCTAGTTTTTGATGTAAAATATTTATTTCAAAAGATAATTCGGGTTTACGAACCAGCCGTTTTTGAAATTTTATAGTTTCTAAAAAGCAATTTTGAATTGCTTTGGATAATTCATTGAAATTAGGATCATTTTGACGTAACCCAAAATAAAAAGGGAAAGCTTTGCTTTCTGTTTGTGGAAAAAAGTGTAATTCGTGGGTGAAAAGGACTGAAAATTTGAAAGGAAGCATTTCTATGTTCGTTTTATTTCAAATCTCAATTTCAAACTGATGAATTATGGTTGTCAGTTGAATATATACAAAGTTTTTTAGGTACTGCAGTTCCCATAAGTACTTTGATGTCCAGCTGTGAGTGTCAGACTTGAGCTGACAGAGAGTAAATATCATAAATCTTCACGAATAAATATAATAAATCGATCACAATATTTGGCTAATTGACTTCTTGGTTAATATTTCTAAGAATTCCATGATATATAAGAATTTGAGGATCATTCACTACTAGATATGAGAAATCTAAGGTTACATTCGATAACACCAAAAAGCGAAAACATAGCCTTAAATGATCTTATTGTAGCCACATTTTATCAAAAAATAAAAAATGGGAAAAACATGGAAGCCAAGACTTTTAGGGCAAAAATTTGCAAAAATAATCGAAACTCGGAAGAATTTGAGACCCATCTTAGACAGTTCGATTCATTTTTTGGGGAAACAATCGCTGACTTTGCTGATTATTGCGGTCATAAAATTATTTTTTGGTTTGGTGGTAAGGTTAGTCGAAGACTTTGTCGTCTTGTGGCTATCAATCCTATTGTTACTATCAGTGAGACAAATGTCATAGTTCCGGCGGCATTTCAGAATAACATAACGCGTGAGTTCAAAATATCCGATCTTCCAAGACTGACACTTGTTCAATGTCCAGATTTTCTGAAACGTCAGGTCGAGACGAAATTTCCCCAGAATACGCTTGCCTGTTGGCTTGGACAACGTTTAGACAGAGCCATTGACGTAAATGAATTAGGAAACTGCCTAAGTTTTCGTGATGAACGTTTTTTTCATCAAAAATTCGGGGTTGGTTTTCAGGTATTCACCAGAAATGATGATAATTTCGAGCGACAACATCGTAGCGGGATAACTAAACATTATAAATCAATTTTCGAGAATTATCTTAATTTGGAGTTTGTAGGTGAGTGGTCAAACCGAAATACTATTAGTCTAGAAGATTATTTCCGAATACATCCGGAAAATGACGAAAAATTACGTTGCAAATTTTCATACTGTAATTTTTCGACATTAAACTCGACCAAATTGTTACAACATGAAATAACATGTACAAATGAAACCACTTATAATTATAGACAGAAAAAAATGGTTAATAAAAAATTGCTCGCCCGACAATATTTGATCGAACAGGACCTTTTGGATCCTGATTACCATAATACAAGTTTTATCACAGGAGATATTGAATCTTTTGGACTGAAAGATAATGCAAGGATCATGTCAGAGCGTACATGTATTTTGAGTGAACAAAAAATCGTATCAATTTCGTTCTGTATGAACTTTGGAACGAGATCAACCACTTGTCTTAAGCGAGAATCGTTCTCCAAAACTGACTATGACAAGTTTTTTGGCGAAATAACCGATTATCTGAATAGAGCAGTAGAAATTTACAATCGAGAGGTACCGGAGAAAATTCATAATAGCATACGAATCCTATCCGATAGAATCAATGAGTACAAGAGTAAAATAGTCACTCAAAGCGGTCCATTAAATGAGGATATTATCGCAACAATGACAAATATTCCATCGCTCAAAGAACGTATCAAAATGGAGGGAGGTTTAAAATATCTTAAATCAATTTTGAAATTAAAAGTGTATGGCTTTAATTCGGAGAAATATGATTGGCCAATAATTTTACCTGGTCTATTATCAGCCATTGATTTTGATCCCAACAAGATAAGAGTAATCAGGCGGGGGACCGGACTTATGTCAGTCGATTTAGATACGAACGGTGGAAGTATATCTCTGTTGGATGCCCGCAATTACCTCTCAGGAGGAAGTCTAGAACAGTTCGGTAAAACGTTCGGAGCAAAAGCATCAAAGGGGACGTTTTGTTACGAGTTTTTTGAGTCAATTGAGGATGCTAAAAATTGTATCGACTGGCCAGAATATAAACATTTTAATTCGTCACTTTCATATCCAAGAAATGATTTGAAGGAGAGGGTTAAAGATGCATATATTATATATAATCAAAGCTCAGCCAATGAAAAAAGTCTGAAAAAGTTTTTTGAGCTTATGTCGCTAGACCGTTCTACGATTTCTGAAAATCAATCAGAGTTTCCATGCCTGGATAATCTCGAGATTGAAGCGAATTCATTGGACCCCGTTTTATACCTTGAAGGGTATTTGTCATATAATGAGCTTTTTGATTTAGGTATTATAACTAATATGTTAGAATTTTTGTATCATTACAATAACGATGACGTGGAAATATTATCAGATGCGTTATTCAAGTATGTTCAATTATTTATTAATAACTTAAAAACTAATCCTCTTGATTATATAAGTCTTCCTGGTATGGCTGAAGCCATCATGTGGTCAAATTTCGATGACACTAAAGGAGGAGCATACTCGATGGACCGAGCAGAAGTTGCTCAAATGATTCGGGATGAGCTAATGGGTGGTACTGTTAATATTTTTAATTCACGACATGCTGAAATAAACGTGTCTGATTCTGATCGTACGTATTCAAATGAAGTTTATGAGGTCCCAAATGGTAGTACGATTAGAGAGATAATATCTTATGACTTCAATAATCTTTACGGCCATGCCATGAGAATGGCTATGCCCGTTGGTCCTGGCATTCTTTACGATAAAGTTGGTGACTTCTTTACATGGGATCCTCTAATGAGTTCAAAAAAACATAAATTCAGTCTAGAGGCCATCGATTGGTTAAATAAAATGGAAAATGACTTAATGAATCCCGACGGAAGTCGAAATATCATTCATCACGCTATGAACTCGGGTGAAAAGGAATTCACGGATCACTTCGCTGACCCTATTACGAATGAGATGAAAACAAGACACTTTAATCCTGATGGGTACGCTTTTATAGCCGGGGAACATCATTTTTTCGAATATGATGGGTGCTATTTTCATGAATGCATCGACAACTGTTTTGTTTCACGCAAATCACGCGCTAATAAAAATCGTAACGATCGTCAACGTGATGAGTTCTATAAGAAATTGGGCCATTTACATAAAATCACATCATGCCAATGGCAAAAAGAGAAACGTAAAAACCCATCGTATAAAAACTTCACGTCTATTTTTTTCAATCAAAGAGGTATAAGTGAAAAAGCAATATTAGATAAAATTAAATCTGGTGAATTTTTTGGGCTTGTGAGACTTGATCTACGAAGCTCCCCCGCAGTGATTAAACATTTTATGAAATTGGGGTTCCCCTGTATTTTCAGGCATGTGGATATCGAAACTTCTATGCTTCATCCAAAATATCAAGAAATGATGAAAGATCGGAAACAGACAGATAGTCACCGGGTTTTAACTCAAACTTTTAATGCCGATCAAATTCTTATCACATCCGACACGGCTATGTTTTATCACAGAATGGGTGTAGAGCTGAAAAATGTGTCCAGAGCGATTGAATTTGAAAAAGACTTCCCATTTGCAAAGTTCGTAAATGAGATAACGCAAGAGCGAAAAAAAGCTACAGAAAATGGTAACAAAGCATTACAAGACATCTTCAAGTTGGTGCTCAATAGGTAATTCAAGAAATTCAAGATCATTTGAATAATTTAATTAAGTTCGTACGGTAGAACCGGAATGAATCTTGAGAAACATCTTAATGTCAGATACCAGCCAATATCGGTCAAAAGAAGGCATAACAATTTTGAAAAATCAGTTGAAAGATTAGAGGGCGAATTCATGACAAATCTTGTAGAGATTATCAGTCGAAAGAGAGTTATCAATGATGAAATACCAGGTAATAAATATGAGAATTATCATTCTTTAACTATTTTATTTCAGTGTTATATAATTTTTTTATTTTGGCAAACTCCAAGCTTCATATACTTAAATCGATGAACTTTTTTATACGTAATCTAGATACCACAGGGTTTAGAATTAATTATATGGATACAGATTCAATAGTAATGAGTTTGTCGAAATCAATTGACGAACTTGTATTGCCTCATCGAATCGGGGTTTGGAAAAGACTTAAATCAAAATGGTTTGTCATCAATCCTGATTGTCCGCATGAAAAAAGAGAGCCAGGTATTCCAACCCCCCCTCTTCCCCTCCCATTATATCATTTAAATAATATGTCAGGTCTCCTAAAAGAAGAGTACAAAATTTGTTCCGGGAAAGCTGTTTTTCTTAGTCCAAAGGTTTGCCGTAAGTCCAGAATTCATCAATTTAACTGAGCTTAAGTGTTATATGATGCAGGATGCACAAAATGAAAATGTTAAAAAAGCCCTCAAAGGTATCCACATGAAAACACAACTTGACATGAAGGATTTCATTGATTCACTATATCAAAACATCTGTGTCAATCGAGAACAAATAAGATTACGTCGTGATTTCAAATCTTACCGAATTCAACTTTTGTCTCAGACTAAAAGATCCTTGAATCCTGTATTTTTCAAAATGAAAGTCTCTGATAGTTTGGTTACTTGCACACCACATGTTGATGAAAACTTAGAATATTTATAAATCATTTTTATTTTTTTCAAGTTTAAATATTCAGAATGAATATGGACGCCAAGAACAATATGATATTTGATTTTAATTCTATGTACGGACACGCCATGTATACCAATGTGACAGTTGACAACATCTTTCATTGCAATTCAAAAAAGTTTCAAATTAAGGATTCATCGATTCAAATTGCGTTACCTGGAAACAATCAAGGTAAAGTAATGTAATATTTAATTTCTTATTAATAAGACAACGCTCAGATATTAAATAAGCATTTTAAGAAACTCAAACAAATAACGGAGCAATTAATTTAACATTTCTTTCCTTTGGAAACAATTTAAAAGGTTAGTCGCTTTGGAGATGAAACGCTGACTCGTAATCGTAACTTCAGACTTTTCTCACACAAAAATGAGACCACCTACGCCAATGAGATCTTATGGGGTTAAAAGAAGACGTAAAAGAAATTTCATTCGAAATTGTTTGTATTAAGTGTTCAAATCTTAATATTACACTTAAATTTAGTCTGAAATATTTTATTCTATTTATGACTGTCATAACAAGATTTGCCTATTCTAACAATTTCATTGTCTAGGATGAATTATTTACGCCCCTTTATTCAAGAGGATTTAGATGATATAAATGCATATTTAAAAGAAGTTGCTTTCGACTGGAAAGGTTAAACCCTGTCCATGGTTCATATTAACTTAATTGCTATTTAGATACATTGACAGGGGATGAATATGAAGTTGCAGCTGCGAAGAAGTATTTCAGTGATATTTCTGAGAATAAATTAAGGTTACCAATCATATAATATATTGAACCGTCAGCGACAATTTCAGAATTTCTCGTGATGAATGTAATTGTACAGTTACAGCTCAGCTGGAATCTCTGAATGCGAGCAATACAATTCGAGAGGTTTTGCAATGTTTTACGCGCTTGGACATCAAAGTTTACGTCGATTTTTTTTTCATGTGTCATTCAAAAACACGGTTAGAACATAAATTTATTTTATATACTCATGACTTATTCATAGAGATCAACCTGAGATTTGCTACCCCTCAAAACCAACCGCCTATCCTGTAGATATCAGTTTAATCGAGAAAAATGCCGACATAGACAGATTTTCAGACCAATTTAAATTCATTGATCATGAGCTACTTTTGAATAGACACATCGAAACAAGAATGAACGGAGTTTATGAGTCAGGTTTGAGCATCGGCCGAATATTTGGACTGCGAATATTTATCGAATCTCATTTTGAATCTTA
Source organism: Oikopleura longicauda (assembly GCA_004367895.1). Classification (NCBI taxonomy): domain Eukaryota; kingdom Metazoa; phylum Chordata; class Appendicularia; order Copelata; family Oikopleuridae; genus Oikopleura; species Oikopleura longicauda. The sequence goes on from SCLD01112953.1 coordinate 21,124, forward strand.
GAATCTGTCCAGCATTTCTATTCTTAGAAAATAAAATACTTAGTAGTCAGTTTCAAATTTTTATTCTTTGTTTTAAGTGATTCAGACAGGATAATGTGAGATTTTGTGAATTTAAAATGGTGTAAACTGCTGATAATATAATGGTATGAAAAATTAATCAATACAAGTCTGAGATGTTGGAATAGTCAAATCTGAAACCAATTTCGGAAATGGTTTTTTCATCAAGACTTTCCAAGAAACTTATCAATTTTGTTTTATTATCGACAATTTCGCATTCTTTTCTAGCATTGTAATTTGAGTCAAACGTTAGATTTTCAGTATCATCGATAAACTCTGCATCTGATGAGTGAGCATCAGTTGAATCTTCTGATGAGCTAACGTTATCACCTTCGGCCTCGTCATCCAAGAATGGGCACTTTCGTTTCTTTTTTCGTTTGATCTGTAAAAATTTTTTAAATGATTTATATTTGGGTGAGTATTCAGAATATAAGTTCTAACTAGTATCTCACCACAAGTTCATTTTCGGAATCAATTTGCTCAAATGCGTTGGTTAATTTAAGTTTTTTTGTCAGCTGTTTGACAGGTGACTCTCTTGTCCCAGAATTCATACTCGATCTACGTGATTTTAAGTTTCGGTTAGATGAATAAGCATTCGTTTTTCTGATCTGCCTACTATTTTGACTCGTCAAACTCGGTTTGAGACCTTCAAGACCGTGATTTTCCTTGAAAGGACATGATTAAACGTCTAGAATATTTTTCATACAACTCACTTGGAGATCTTTAAACAATAAATGATATGCAGATCCTTGAATAAAGGAGGGGATTGTTCCTTTGATAAAATCCTGTCTCATAACTTCTTCTTTTATCAGTCGAACGCAGATTGACTGCTTTTGAATCAACTTAAAATTTAGCCCAACCAGGTCATTTTGTGACAGTCGCGACTTTCGATCCGATAAGGATTGAATTATTTTCGAATTCGGATGGTCACTTGGATTGAATTCTGAAAAAGCTATGAATCGGTGATTTGGATTATCAAGATTAACGCTTATATGAATTTCATCTCCTTCAAAGCCTGTTTTTTGACCTGATAAGAAAAAAATCGTTCGAAATGGTATTTTTATATCAAGTCCTTTGATCAAAATTTTTAAGAGCGTTGATCCGTCCTGACATCCCATGAAACATTTAGAACTTTGGTTCTCTAAAATCGATACTGCTAAAACCTTAAAGTCGTCAGCTGATCCAGAGCTATTCATCGTTGTTATCGCTTGGACGATTCCTGGTTGAATACATTCAATTTTGGATTTTGCGTCTTTATGACTCACTATTTTACTACACTCTACCATACTTTTACCTGACAACTAGATGAAATAGCGCCATCTGAGTCATCATCAGGCCTTTAAAAAGGAGGTCAATGACCGCAAAACCCCAGAATTATAGGTCACAGAAAACTGAAAATAAATACGAAATAAGACGGCAAATCAAATATTTGACATGAAATTTGTTATTCTACTTTTTGGTCTGATTTCAAATGACCGTTGCTCACAGTGGTATCTAAAATATGAGACTATTTATGAGTGTTTGGATGATAATCAAGAGTCTTCTTCATTCGAAATAACAACTTATTCACAAATTGTTGAACCAACTGGAATGGTTACACCTTCTCTTCCTTTAACCTCAGTCACGACTCCAAACCCAGAGAAATATACGACTTATAGTTCATATTTGTCGACTTCAAAGCCAACATCGCACGAAACGACCGCTCCAGTATCCACTGATTTGTCTGGTCAATTAATGGAAACAACTTACATAAATAAAGTCGAAAATGAGACAAATTCAGCAGGTAATCGGAAATGGTGGAAGACTCCAATTGGTTTGGTTGGTTTAATCAGTTTGATGTAAGTTAAAATTATAACTAATAAAAATATCTTCTTGGTGATAATTGACTAATTTTTCAGTATAAGTGGTGGTTTTTTCATCTGTGGTGCTATTTATTTTGTGTGCTCAAAACTTGGTGATTTTTTGTATTTCATGTATCAGCGAATGGCTCGTCATTATACTGAACATGAGGATTTGACTCTTCAAACAACACAGCAACCCCTGATTAATGACAGCCAACAAATTCAGGAAACAGTAGTCTATAATTGGAATCATAACGCGGATCGAGCAATCGATAATGATCACTTTTGTAGTCGATCTCTAACTGACTCTTCCGTGACTGAGTATGGTCAAAATACAATACAATCAGGGCAAACAATAACCGTTAATGCAACCATCGAAACACAAGACAAAGTACCAAAGACTTCAACGCCTAAATCTTCCCGACAATCAATTGAAAATTTTGAACAAGTTAATTGCTCTGAAAAAAACATTGACCAGGTCGTTGAATCAGATGAAACACCACGACCTAGACGACGACAGATCGGTTCTTCTCCTCGACTTCGAAAGTCAACAAGTCCATTGCGAAAACAACCCAAGCGATCTTGCAAAAAGAATATTGACTACAAGGACTAAAATGCAAATTAAATTGATTATTCATTTTGCTACTTAGAACTATGCTTGCGAAATAAACGACAAATAATTATTATTTTAAAATGTTTATTATTAAATATATATATATTTTTTTTTTGGAAGGTCCTCCACCTCCTCTCCTTCCTCTCCATTATTTTTTTTTATTATTAGTATATTATTATTTTTTTTTTATTTGTGCAGCTTCTTCGGAAGTGATCCTTTTGGATTTGTACCCTTCGTTGCTGCCCTCATTTGATGATAATGCACTAGGACGAACTCACGAAAATGTCCGTGAATTCTTCCTAGATATAATAAACTAGATACAGTGTAGCTACAGAGTTAAAAAATACAATATTGACATTTAAGGATACCATACGCATTTTGAATTTCTCTAAGAGTGGCCAAACTTGGGTATCTGACTGAAAATGAGCCACTGATCATGATTGTGGTAATTTCCGTTTACGATGACATCACCATAACAATTTACGAAAAATTCGTAAATCTGATTATATTTATGTGACACACCTTCGGGGATATTAAAAAAACTTAACTTGGCACTTTGAACACAATTATGATAGTTTTGAAGTATTTTGACGTCATAATTACGTTTCAGTTACGATATATGTGAAAATTGATATACGGCGAAATTGACCATAAATTTGACCAGATCAATGAATCAGATCTTTATTTTTGAGCTCTGCAGATTTTGCGCTTTCTTTTAATATACAACAAGTCATAGTATCATTCAAAATTCACAATCATGATTCCAGAGTCTATGGGAAGATTTTTTAATTCCTGGTCACGTGACTCGAAAACGAAGAAGTCAGGTGACGCATGCGTTATTGAGAATCCGTTGAGCGAAAAAAACTAGGAGATTATATAAGTGGACTAAGCATTTATGTTTTTTCCAATTCGAACATATGGACAATATTTATGTTTTTTTCGTTTTTGAGAGACTGATTTAAAATGTATTTTGATGACGTCATCGAAATGACTCATAAAAAAAATAAATATGGAAAAGTAAGTTGAGACCACGAATTGAACAAAAAAAACAATAAGAAAGTCTTTTAGTCAAATGAAGTCGATTTAAGGATCGTTTCAAACAAAGAATTTTAAAATGCGTACGGTATCTTTAAGTCCCTATATTGACATTAAAGAGATGAGCTGTAAACACTGTATATAGATTATTTGGTGAGTTCGTGTCCTGATGAAGCTGTCGTACATGAAGATATAACCGAATATTCATGCGATGTCATCATCATTGCCCTTGCTATTCTGCGACAACGCAGTTCAATTGCTGCCTTATCACCTTTCTTTTTTTTTCTTGGAGATTCAACCAGCATCTCGTTATTGGCATAAATTAAGGTTGACAAATAAAATTGCGATTGAACAATCCTTGCGAAAACCAAATCCACTTCATTTGCGACTGAAAAAATTATGACGGAATTAAAAAAGCGGTAATATATTTCGTGAAAAACAACATAGAAAAACCACTTGTTTTACATCTCTAAAGACTTGTATGTGGATATGGTCTCAAATTTGAAGATGATGTCACAAGGATGGATCGGTATCAACCTCAAACTCTTTACTAAATTCACAGCACAAGTGTCAATGGTCATCTGGATCATTTCTCCTAACGCTATCAAAATTGATAAATATTATCAAATTGAAAGAATAAATTTATAATTTCACATGTGTCTTACTATCCAGTTTTGATTTTAAACAATGGCCCCTTGGTGTGACGAGGTCCTTTTAATGCTATTATCAGTGATAACGATCACCGGAATATATCGACATAAACTAACCGGATATAAAAGTTAACGCGGATAGAATAAAGTTTTTCTATGTTTGTTTTTCCCGCATTATGAAAATCTTACGTTCAGGATTCTGTTTCATTGTTTGCAAGATCCTTGAAACAGACCATTTTTCAGAATTTTGAATATCTTCACTCGGCTCAAATCGACTATGAAATGAATTGAACTCCCAGGGTTGAATATCGTCAACATTGATGTGCTTGTCGTTGGTCTTTCGGATGAGATCAACCAACTGTTTTTTGGTGATCGGTTTGGCTAAATTCGAATTTTAACTAAACATTCTTTTTAAACTGGCTTGAAAGTCTTGTCACTTACAGTGGTCTTTTCCACAGATTTTTGTAATATTTTGAAAATACTCCTTGAAGTGTCGGCAATATTTTCGGTTCGAATATAATGAGAATTCTGGTGCATTACCATCATTTTCCTCGTCTTCTTCTTCTTCTTTTTCTGCTTCTTCTTCACCTTCATTACCTTCCTCTTCACCTGTCACTTCGCCTTCCTCTTCACCTGTCACTTCACCTTCATCGGCTGCTTCTTCGTCATCTCTGTCAGCAAAACTGAAAAGAATTGGCCATTGTAGCAATACATCATGGTCTTGATCAACGGATGGACAAAGAAGAGTCTCTTTAATTAGGTTTTGATCGAAGATTTATGCTAGTTTTATACAAAACCTATATTTTAGAACTGAATAAGTTTTGAGCCTATATCTTTTACCTGCAAAAGTTTTGAGCCTATATCTTTGACCTGCAAAAGTTTTGAGCCTATATCTTTTACCTGCAAAAGTTTTGAGCCTATATCTTTTAGCCTATATCTTTTACCTGCAAAAGTTTTGAGCCTATATCTTTTACCTGCAAAAGTTTTGAATCTATATCTTTATATTAAACCCCTAACTAGTCTCGATAACAATATTTGGCATTGTTCTCTTGTCATCGTTCTTATTCGATTTATCGGATTGAAGCGCATGAATTCAATTTCGCCAGGAAATTTCAGCTTCATTTGCTTGTAGCCCTGGAAACTTTGTTTCTCACGCTGTTCTTGAGGGGTTTGAAGAATTTGCGCCATTGCCTGACTTCGATGCAAATCTTCTGTGGTCTCCTTTGTACCAAATAGAAAGCCACTATAAATTGAATTGAGTAAACTTTCAAACATCATAAGCCGTCGAGTCTTCGTTTCTAGTTGGTCGTTAACCGTCAATATATTGATTTTCGTCCGGCTTATATTATCGAGACTTGTTCTCGAGTTACTTTCCCCGCCCATTAATTTTCTTTTGGAACTTGTTCTTGTCTTCGTGATGGTCAACTTAGAACGAATCATTCGGCTCATATTTTCACAGTCTATTAAAAAAAAGATTATCTTTTTATGATCTATACCATACGCGAATAACTAGTACATTTTTATTTATTCATGAATTTTCTATGCATTTCGGTCATGAAGATATCGAATTCTGCTTATTGCAGGGTTGTGAATCACAACTTGCGACCTTCTAGAAAATCAAATTGTGTTGCGATTACGATTGCGACTGTGAGTGCGACAACCCTAACTGATTCGCGTATTTGCGCTTCGGTCGTGACAGTCATGTTCATACTGTGGTCATCTTCATCTGACTCCGTTATGTCAGATCTACCGCTTGGCGATCTACCGCTTTGTTCGGCGGCATCTATCCATTCCCGAATAGATTTTGCACAAAAATGACCTAATTCGAATGGTTCAACTGCTTCACATATTGTAATTCGTAAACGACTCGACATTTGGATTATAAGGGGGCATTGTGCAGGCTGTGTCAAATCTTCTGGAATCAAGGGTATATTCAAAATAGTCTTCAATGAAATTACTACTTTAAAAATCCAGATTACGCCGTAACATTTGAGATTAAAAAGATTAATTCAAATCAAAACTGGATAGTAAGACGCATGTGAAATTATAAATTTATTCTTTCAATTTGATGATATTTATCAATTGTAAGAGCGTTAGGAGAAATGATCCAGATGACCATTGACACTTGTGCTGTGAATTTAGTAGAGAGTTTGAGGTTGTGAGTCATCTCAACATCAAATTTCTGGGTTAATTTCCACCTACAAAGCTCCTTACTTACTTCTGGGCCTATATCTTTTACCGGAATAAGTTTTGGGCCAATGTCTTTTACCGGAATAAGTTTTGGGTCTCTATCTTTTACCCTAAAAGTTTTGGGTCTATATCTTGATTGTTATTTTCTGAGGATATAATCTCAGTAATTTGATGTTGAGATGACTCACAACCTCAAACTGTCTACTGAATTCATAGCATAAATGTCCATGGTCATCTGGATCATTTCTCCCAACTCTCTGACTATTGATAAATATCATTAATTTGAAAAAATAAATTTATAATTTCACATGCGTCTTACTATCCAATTTTTGTTTGAATTAATATTTTTAATCTCAAATGATTTTTCTAAGGATACACGTTTTACGAATTTTGTTAATTCCAATCTTTAGTTCCCAATTATTATTTAGTAAAAGCAAATAATTATTATGCTTCATTGCAACCGCATCCAGAGACGACATAATATCAATGTTGTCTTTTTCGTCGGTTCCTTGCACTCCTTCATTTTCAAGGAACTTAGTCAAGGACACGGATGGTTTGGGATTTTTACAGCGTTGGTGTAGGCCTCGAATCTCAATTTTTCTTCCTTCGTAAAAAAGCCAATCAGAGGGAATTTGTTCGATTAAAGACATTCTTAAGAATAACGGAAAGTGTTATCAATTAATGCAGGTTATAGTTGTTCTAGCTTAGCCTTAACGCTAGAATCCTATATAGACTCATCCGTAACCCAGTATGTTATTGTTTGTTACAGCATCGGTGAAACTAACTAGCGATGTGTATTTTTTATCATAATGTGTATTGCATAATTATGTGTACTGCAAACTGCTATGAATAACCTATAGACAGTTTGAAGAATATGAATGTTCAAGACGTCGACATGACAAATATTTGTGATCTGGCGTGACCAAATTGTATCGTCTGATTGTCTTAATGTCTATCAACTGTATATATAAACCAGCATTTTCTGCCATAAGATAAGAATTTATAGAACCCTATATTATCAGTTAAGCTGTAATAAAAGAGACCAAACAATGGAAAGCGTTATCAATAGAATGCAGGTATGAGAC